>VMDR010005584.1:0-50670 GCA_007922815.1 Macrotus californicus
TGTTAGATGGCCTGACTTACAGCATGATGTTCTTATTACTTATGCTTGTTACTACTGTTTTCCGATATTGTTTATTTTAATTTGCATGTTTTATGCATTGATTATTTTGTTTCCTCTTCTTGGCTCCTACCCTCCCCCGCTCCTCCCCCCAACTCTTCTTTGTTGTAAGTTGCGACCACGTGTTTGAGGTTTGAAGTTCAGAAAAAGTGCAGATGTTTTATCTGAGGGCAAAGCGTCATTCATGTGTATCGAAGCAAGACCGAAGGCAGTTTTATAGTTAAATGCTGAATGTACTGGTCGGCTCTGTGGGGACTTCGGAATCCAGAGGAATCTCCACATTTTGTCTTTGTCTCCTCCAGTACCCGTATTTCTTGGCAACTTTCGTAATGTAGTTTTTAAACGAGGACCCCATGAACACGTACAGGATGGGGTTGAGGCAGCTGTGGAAGAGTGCGATGCTCTCTGTGATTCGAATGGCAACGTCCATGCGTTTGCTCATGTCACAGTTGGTGATCAGGGAGTAGATGATGTCGATGGCCTGGCAGAACTTGACAATGTTATAAGGCAGCTGAGTGACGATGAAAACTATAACCACTGTGAACAGAACTTTGAGGGGTCCAGATTTTTTAATGTTTGGCATCCTGATGAGTGTCCTTGCCGTGATAAAGTAGCACACACCCATAATGAAAAAGGGAATAACAAATCCGATGCAGATTTCCAGCATTTGAATTGACGCCTTCAGTGATGTTTGCAGGTGGTATGGAAAGATGGGAATGCACCTCGCCTTGTGATTTACTGTATAAAAAACCAGCTGAGGTATACTCAGCAAGATCGCAAACATCCAGACACAGAAGCAGATGAGCCGGCATGGTTTTCCCACCCCTGAATGGCTCGGGGCTTTAGTTACCGCCCAGTATCTGTCTATGCTGATACAAGCCAAAAACTGCATTCCAGAGACAAAGTTGACCGTGTACAAGGCTGAAGTGACCTTGCACATGATTTTCCCTAAAACCCACCCGTGAACTGCGTTGACTGCCCAAAAGGGCAGAGTGAATAGGAGGAGCAGATCGGCCACCGCCAGATTTAGGATGTACACGTCTGTTTTGGTTCTCTGCTTCTTGTAATAGGCATAAACCGCCACTACCACGGAGTTCCCTGCAAGTCCAATGACAAAAGCTGCCGTGTAGAAGGCAGGCAGGAAAACTCTGGCAAACTGTCTGACGTCTTCTTTTACACAGACCACTTCATACTGACTGTAGTCGTGAGTGCCGTTTATTTCGTTTTCCTCGTAGTAGTAGTCCATTGACTGGTTGTGATCCAAAGCCATGGCTGAATCTAGACGGCAAAAAGAACACCGATACTCACTTTAATGTTGCTTAAAGGAAACACTTTTTACCTAGCCTATGTTTTGTTCTCTTAGTAGAGAATAGCTTGTTGCCATAACATCCATGAGCCTGAATCTGCCATTTTTTGAAATCCTTAATGGACCCACCCTGGAGTATATCCCCGAGAATTTTCTTCACCCTTTGTCTTTATAAGTCTGGGTGCAGGGGCTGGGATTTACACGAGGAAGCCAAAAATAATACCCCGAGGAATTTTCTTAATTGTTAAACCCTAAATAAAAGTCATGACTTCTTTTGTGAAAACGGTTTTTAAAATATGAAAATTTAGTCAGATTTCAACTAAAAGGAATCAAAAATATTTAATTTTTACATATACAAGTTTGTGATTTATATGCAGTGTATTGAACCAATTAAATAAAAATAATTACTTTAATTACTTAAAGTAAAGTTTCTTTTTATGTTATTTATTTATAAACTTATGTTTAAGTGTTATCTGAGCATTTATGCTCAACTTCATTAGTTAGCATTTATGAGTCTCTTTTAGTTAGCCTTCCTCCAGAGGCTGTCACGGCCCACTCACTGACCACTACTGTTTGGTAGCGCCGTCGTTCCACTGGTCACCTGAGTCCACCAGTCACTTAAGCATGCACCATCCTGACTTCTTTCTTACCGTCATCTGTGATTTCCAGGCCGCCCTTCAATTCTGATTGTGACCTTCCAGATCGATCTCGAATCTGTCTCCTCTTAATCAGCACTCTTTGCCACATCCACACGGACAGACCATCTCTGTTTCTCACCTGGTCTGCTACAGTATCTTCCTAACTGGCGTCCTGCTGTTCTTAGTCTTCCTTACCACCTCCTTGTCAAACACATTTTTCTTCCTGCCACCAGAGGGCTGAGTCTCTAGTCTCTAAAACGCCAATTTGTGGTTCCCCTGTTTAGCTCCTCACCTGAAAGACACATCTCTTCACCTGAAAGATGCAGTCTGAGCTCCTTGGCATAATATCCAAGGCTCCCTCCATAATTTGATCCTACCCGTGGTTCCTGCCACCGCGGTCTACTATGGGCGCCAGCACCATAGACAGTACTAGTATTGAGTAGCTCATGCTACATTACTCATTCTGTTCCTTTACCTGTTACACTACTTCCGGTCCTTCCCTTGAAGGGCCAGTTCCTACTCAATGACCTTGGATGTCACCTGTTCCCCCCAGGAAGACTTTCCTGATCCAAAAGCTATATATACATACCTCTCAGAGAACTGACCCTATCCTATAGAAAAGATGTGTTCCCTGGACTCCATTTTCCTCTGTGTTCTAAGTTCCCTAAGATTGTAATTAATACTTTATGGAGTGCCTGGCACACACTAGTTGCTCAGTAAATATTTATCAAAGAAAGGTTTCTCCAGCAGATATGGAGCTATTACTCTCCTTTCTCATCATTGTTATTTTACCATATTGGCATTTCTCAAGTTTTAAAATGTATTGAATAATAACTTTCAGTGGTTTTATTAGAGTGCTGAGTTTTGTTTTGCTTTTTCCTTAGCCTTTCTGTCTCCCCTTGGTTATTTTTGTCCTTGGAAGAACCCCAAATATTCTTATAGAATCAATCATGAAAATACTGTTTTCAGAACAGTGTGACATGCCCTGGCTGGTGTGGCTCAGTGGATCGAGTGCCAGCCTGTGAAGCAAAGGGTAGCCGGTTCAGTTCCCAGTCAGGGCACATGCCTGGGTTGCGGGCCAGGTCTCCAGTAGGAGGTACACAAGAGGCAACCACACACTGATATTTCTCTCCCTCTCTTTCTCCCTCCCTTCCCCTCTTTCTAAAAATAAATAAATGAAATCTTTTAAAAACCCACTGTTACAACTTACAGGACATTTTCAAAGAATATTCTTATACTTGCTAACCTTTTGGGGATGAGTAAAGTAAAATAAAGGCCCCCTGAGGAAAGATACCACATAAAAGAATTACTTTAATTATGTAAAAACCAGGTGCCAACAGTTTTAAATGACTACTTTTATCCTTAATGCTATTCGAAAGTTCCAATCTGAAAGATTACTCTGGTTTTCATTAATTATTAACAAAATATGAACTTTGTTCTTTCTTTCTCTTTTTCCCAGAAATCTTAAATCTGATCATAAGGAAGAATGTGGCCAAATAATATAAGGTTTTAAGGAAGGATGTTTTAAAATAAGAATTGATCTTACTTAAAAATATGCATAAATAGGGGTAGGAATGGAAATTATTTCCAGAAATGATCCTCTGACAGATGCATAGAAACACATTTAGATGTGTTTGTAATTACTACAAGAATAAAATAAAAATTAGTGTTTGTAAAACAAAGCAACAAAATGGTACAGCAAAAGCTGTTTTTCATCAACAACATTCCGTAGGCAAGTAATAATATTAAAATAATATGTTTTCCTCTTGCTATATCCAGATATTTGTTTTAAGGTTAAAGTGGACAGCTGTTTTCAAATAGTTCTTTTTTGCACATAAACGTTTAGATTTTTAGGCTTCAAAGCTCCCTCTACAAAGGTAAATACATAAAACAAAGTCTTTAAGCTTTTTTAAAAAATCCTCCGTAAGTCAGAATGAGAAGAGGAAAACCAACCTGTTTCAGTGAGCAGAGAGGCGCAGTCCTGAGTGGGGTGTGGATGAAATCCAAGGACCTCTTCTTAACTCAGGCCACTTTTGTTTTCGTTTTATACCCCGCCTTTGTCTTGCATCCAAGAGGGCTTTCCTGCCGTTTAACCTTGTGAATGCTTGATCTTTAGTTCATGTGTAGCCATCCTGTGAAATCGAATCCAAGTTCTTCAGTGCCCTAGGATACAAACGTGAAAGAATTTCATCTTGTTTCAACAACCACAGGCCTTTCAAAGTTTCCACTTAGCCAAAAGCAACCAGAAAGTACCTATAGCTTAGGAACTGACTGCCAAGCCGAAAGGATTCACCAAGAGCATCAAGGCAGCTGACCGGCACTTGCAGGTTGCAGCCAAGGAAGTCTCTCTCAAGTTATATTGCCTAGGAGAGAAAACAAAGTGGTTTTTTCACCCAGAGAGTTATCTTTTTGAAGACTAAATTCTAAGTAATCATTAGCCACATCTAGAAGTTAGTTCTTTATGCCTCATTAGTATTTTACTTAAGCTTTTGAACTCCTTTTTGCTTCTCTGTAATCCTCCGCCCTTAATCTCAGAGAGTGCCTTTTCCTGTGACTTTAAACCCCCGTGACTTCTTTTAACCTTTTTCTTCAGGGCAGCAGCCCATCCTGTGGCTGAGTAAGTTGTTTATTTTCCCCACGTTCTAAACAAATGAAAATTAGAGAAAGATGAGACATTTATGCAGACTTAGCCTTTGTGGTTCATGTGAACTCTCCCCTCCTCACATTTACATAACAGATCTCTCATTCACTAAATATTCGCCCAAGGCTGGGCTCCGTCTCCACCTGCAGAAGTTATTTCAGGCCCATGCCATTTTTCTCTTCAAGCAGTTGATCTAACTCAATTCACAGAAAAGAGGCTCTGGGTCGCTGGGGCCTCTGTCTTCCCACACCTTCCCACCGTACCTATCTGAGGGTACCGCCGGATTCTCCTCCTTGTTACCCACCAGGCGTTGAGGAAGGGTCATTTTCATGTAACTAAAGCAGCACGTGGGGGGTGGGGAGGGAAGTCCCTGATCAGTGGTGTTTGTCATTTTCCATTATGTAAATGCTCCTTCTGTGGCCAATTTTAAGCTACCAACGTGAAGCCACCGAAAGCAAAATTGCTAAGAGGAGAGCAGCATCAACTCTCCTGAGCAGGCTCTAGCACGCTTCTCCCACAGGAGGCATCTCTAGTATTTACCAAACTGATTGTTAATCTCTCGCTGCCCTCGGAAGGACACTGCTCTTAACGTTGTCCCTGTCCCTGCCCTCTCTAGACTATCTGGTCTTTCCCCTCTCTTACCTCTTGTTCCTCTTGATTTGATATACATTGGGGCAGGAGGAAATGAATGAGCAACCTTCCACTAAATTCTCAGGGTGGCCTACTAAATCCCTCCATCCCTCCTTGCCTCTCTGACCGTATTTCATGCCTGACCCCTTTTCTTGCTTGTTCTGCCACACCAGCCTCCTTGCTGTTTTGGAATGTACCAGGTGTATTTCCTACTGAGAGCTTTTGTAGTGGCTCTTCTGTCTTATGGAATGTGCTTCCTCTTAATGTTTGCAAGGCTCACTCCATCCTCTGCTTCAAGTCTTTGTCCAGTCGCCACCTTCTCACTGAGGAAATGCCCCCGCTCCACCTGTCCTTCCAATTCGCCTTACCCATAGCACTTACCACGCGCTAATGTACCATATCAGTTGTCTCTTGTCTCTCGCCCTGCTGTAGAATATAAACTTCATCAGGGCAGGTACTTTCGTTTGCTTCTTCACTGATATGTGCCAAGTGCTTAGAATAGTGTCTGGCACATAGTATGTCTGCAATTCATATTTTGATTTAATAAATAATCCTACTTTTCCTTTCAATTATTACCCCATTTTACTTGCCCTAGATGCTATACTTCTTTTTTTTTAATTTTTTAAAAAATTTCAGTTACAGTTGACATGCAATATTGTATTAGTTTCAGGTGTACAGCATAGTGGTGAGACATTTGTATAACGTAGAGGTGATCCCCCGATAAGTCTACTGCCCACCTGACACCACACATAGTTACTATACTATTACTGACCTGACCACATTCCCTAAGCTGTGCTTTACACGCCCATGTCTATTTTATAACTGCCAGTTTGGTACTTCTTAATCTCATCACCTGTTTTTACCCAGCTCCCCAACCCCTTCCCATCTGACAACCATCAGTGTGTTCTCTATATCTATGGGTTTGTTCCGGTTCTGTTTGTTCATTTATTTTGTGTTCTAGATTCCACATATAAGGGAAACCATTTGGTATTTCTCTTTCTCTGGCTGATTTATTTCATTTAACATAATACCCTCTGGGCCCATCCCTGTTGTCACAAATGGTAAGATTTCATTCTTCGTGGCGGAGTGATGTTCCACTGTACGTGTGTGCCACATCTTCTTTTCCGTTCACCTGTAGATGGACACTCAGTTGGTTTTATATCTTGGCGATTGCAAATAATGCCTCAATGAACATAGGGATGTACACATCTTTTCAAATACATGTTTTGTATTTCTTTGGATAACTACCCAGAAGTGGGATTGCCGAGTCATGTGGTAGTTCTATTTTTATTTTTCCCAAGGAAACTCCATACTCTTTTCCACAGTGGCTTCACCACGTTCAGTCTCACCAACAGTGCACAAGGGTTCCCTTTTCTCCACATCCTCACCAACACTTGTTATTTATTCACTATTCTGACAGGAGTGAGGTGATAATCTTATTGTGGTTGGAATTTTTATTTCCCTGATGATTAGTGCTATTCAACATCTTTTCATATATATATTGGCCATCTGTATGTCCTCCTTGGAGAAATGTCGGTTCAGGTCCTCTGCTTCATCTAATCCACTACTGATTCCGTTTAATGTATTATTCTTCATTTCAGTTATTGTTTTCTTCAATTCTGACTGGTTCTTTTTCACGGTTTCTATTTCTTTTGTAAGTTCTCACTGAGTTCATTGAGCATCCTTATAACCAGTGTCTTGAACTCTGTATCTGGTGGATTGCTTGCCTCAATTTTGTTTATTCTGGAGTTTTGTCCTGTTTTTCATTTGGGACATGTTCCTTTGCCTCCTCATTTTGGCAGCCTCCCTGTGTTTGTTTCTGTGTATTAGGTAGAGCTGCTACATCTCCCAGTCTTGACAGACTGACCCGACGTAGTAGGTGTCCTGTGAGGCCCAGTGACAGTCTCCATGGCCCCCTGAGCTGGGTGCTCCAGGACTGTAACCTTGTGTGGGTTGTGTGTGTCCTCCTCTTGTAGTTGAGCCCTGATTGCTGTTGGCGCATCAGTGGGCGGAACTAACTCTCGGGCTGACTGGCTGAGGTCTGGCTGTGACCATAGTTCCAGAGCTGTTGTGTGGGAGCTGACCCCATGGAGCTGGATTTGCCTTAGCAGGGCTCTGAGTCTACCTTTGAAGTGTGTCATTTGTGGAGCTGATGGAGTGATGCTCTGGAGTGATCTGAGGCTGGCCACTGTGTGTATTGGTTCTGTAGCATCTTGTGGGGGTTGGGGGCCGGGGGGTCAGCTGCTGTCTGTACCCTGTCCTGGGCCTCCTGGGAAGAGCTGCAGAGTGATCTGCGGCAGCTGCTGTTCTGAGGCGCCTGCAAGAGGCTGTGGTGCAAATCAAGGCTGGCTGCCACTAGTGCTGGGCTGGGGCCATCTAGCAAGGGGTACAGGGCAACACTGAGGCCAGGTGCTGCTTGTTTGGGGTTTGTGGACCTTTGAGAGACGTTTTAGAAGTCCACAGTGTGGTTCGAGACCAGCCACTTGTGCGGAACAGCCACTGATAGAGGTTCAAGGTGGGCATATAAGTTGGGTGGGACCGTCTCAGGGAATCACCCTGGTGGGGCAAGAGTAGTGTTAGCCAGGTTAATGGAGACTCAGGCTCCTGCCTGTGCCTGCCCTCTGTGCATGGTGGGGTGGGCTTAACAAAGGAAAAACAGAGCCCACCAGCATTTCCGCCAGCACCTGCCAGCTGTGTCAGAGCGGGGCTCAACAAAGGAACAGTAGTGCCTGCCAGAACTTCAGTCCTGGATGTTTTTGCCCCTCCGGCCCTCATCCTAATGCTAGACAATTGAGTTCCTCCTATTATGTCCCAGGTGCTTTTCGAACTGCTATCCCTTTGCTGAAACTTAGGGCAAGTGTTTGTGAGTGAGTGAGTCAGGCCATTTAAGAGGGTCAAAAGCAGCCCTCCGATCTCACCTCCATGGAGGGCCGTGCTGATTTTCACAGCCAGGTATAAAGGGGACTCCTCTTCCTGCCACTGGTGTTCCAGGTTTGGAAGCCCAGGGTGGGCTGAGATCCCTCGCTCCTCAAGGGTGACGCCCGCTGTAGACATAACACTCCACTCATGGGTGTAGGACCAGCCTGTTTTGTATGTCTACCCCTACTACCCGTCTCGACATGACTTCTTTATATCCTTTGTACCATGAGTTCTGTTCTGCTAGTCCTCAGCTGTTCTCAAGGGTGGCTGTTGCATGATTTAGTTGTAGTTTTGATATGGGTGTTGGAGGAGGCCAGCACAGTGTCTACCTACCCTGCCATCTTGACCAGCAGTCAATGCTATACCTCTTTAATGACCAGCCTGTAGCTGCAGCTTCCATAGTGAGCAATTACATGATCTCTCTTCAGTTACGATATGTGCTTACAATACTGATTTGTGAGCTTTTGCTTTTGCTCTCTCTCCTGTCTGGAACACTCCTCCCACGTCACCATTGCTCCCGAACTCCTGTTTAGGATTCAGATTCAGGTGTGACCTTAACATTCCTTAATACAGGAAACCTTCCTTAGCTCTTCTAGACTAGTTCAGATATACATACTCTTTACTCCAGTACTACTGTCTCACTAATTGTTAGTACTGATTAAAATGTTTTAAAATATTCTATCTTCCATAGCAGTTTTGCAACCTGCTATATCCTCAACATTGAGTTTTGTGCCTTATGCAAAGTATCGGCTTACTGAATAATTATCAAGGACATGAATGAATCAATGATTCAATCAGTTTTAAGTCACTTATCCTCCACAGCTTACAAGTTTAGCAATGAAGTTGGAATTTTGGATCCAGATCTTCAGCCTAAAACTACTTCTGCTTTATCATACTGTCTGTTGTACACCTTGGCTACTATTTGTGGACTCTCACAGTTTGCCTTACCATTCGGCTGTTACAGGACTTGTAGGACGTTTCCAGTATTTTGCTATCACAAATGGCGTTCCAGGTAGCACACGTTGGTGGATGTGGTGAGAAACTGAGCTTAAGCTGAGAAGTACTGAAGAACGTGACTAACCATGCATAGCTATCCTCTTTTTCTTTGTTTTTAAACAAAAGATAACATTCTTACTATTATTTACATTGCAGAATAATTCTAGAGTTTTTTCAAATACGTGCTTAGAAAGCTTCCTTATTCTTTTTGGAAGGGTTCCATTATATGGACATACCACAGTATGTTTAAATAGTCACCTAAGATGAATTTTTATTTATGCCCAATTCTTTGCAAATACAAACAATACTACTGCATTGAATAATCTTATGCATCTTACATTTCATCCTAAAATTGGAATTGATAGATCAAAGAGTAAATGAGCCTGTAATTTTGATGGATATTGACAAATTTTACTCTGTAGGGACGGTATTACCTTGTACTCCCACCAATAATGTATAGAAGTGCCTTTGCCCTGGAACCTGGCCTGGAGAGTGTTATCTGACAGCCGCTTGGCTTTCCAGATGGCTTCTAACAGATTCAGTCTCCTCCCTCCCCGCCCTTGCCGCCATGTGTGGTGTTTCCCCCCCGCCCTTTTTTTTTTTTTGCTTTTTAAAATTGGTTTTAGTGTATGATAGGTTTATATAGACAAGCCAACTTATCCTTTTCTTTGATTTCATTGATCATTTTTAAGGTTTAAAATTTCTTTTCTATCCAAAGATTTCTTTAAAAATTGTTTTTCCTTCTACTTTCTTATGGCTTATTTAAATTAAAAAAAAAATTTCAATTGTGGTTATCTGGAATTGAACTTGATCCAGCTGTATTCTGTAAGTACAACACTAAAGTAGCAGCGGCATGTGGCATTCATTTATTGAGTGCTAGATGCTAAACTTTCCTAGAGGTTTAGTAATATCTAGTATTTGAAATAAGTGAGTTTCAGAGTGTTCCCCCATTAAAAACCACACCTATTAGTACTTTTAGAGAATACGTGAGATTAGTGTTTTTAAAACTGTATGATAGTGTGGGATAAACATTGTTGTTAACAAGTGGAGGTCTCATTGTGAAATGGTACTTAATTCATCATGGTTTTTCATTCCAGTTTGGATTAAAGCTAAGTACTAGTTTTAAACCTAAGCCCAAATGAAGTGTAAGTACTGCACCTCGGAGATTCACTGTTGGTAGAAGAAATGGCCTTGAGGGTTTGTGGGTGGCCGGCTGTGCTTCGTGTCATGTCATGCGAGTGTCCACACCACTCTCTTTACCGCTGCAGACCACGTCCATACCCAATGGTCATGTTCCTTCTCTGACTGTCATCTTTCCTTGTGGTAGAGGATGGTTTTGTTTAATAACTGTGTGGTTTATAAGAGTCCAAGAAATTAAACTCAGTAACTTTGAGGGAGATGTCCTTTTCAGCCTGACTTAATCCTGGCACTTGAAATGCTGGAGTTTGAATCAAAAACAAAATTATTTTATCTACGCCATCTGTTTTCATTCACGAAGGCCTGTGACACAGCAGATATGTTTAAATGCTTGCTAGTCTATTCAGATTTCCTCTAATATATTTCATCTATGACATTCGGTATCCTGTTCATTAACCAAAATAATATAAAAGAGCAAATCTCTCTTTAGAAGAAGGATGTTTTAGCTGCACCTGCCAAAGTCTGCTTGTAGCCAAGAGGAGATGATATATTTGTGAGGGGTTTTTTTTATTGTATGAAACATCAAGGTTAAATCAAAATATTTCACCCCTTACAACCTGCGAGCTCACTCTTACTTTCCTACTTAGTGACCCCAGAAGGACAGCCACTTCAGAGGCTTTGCATTTTTACAATATGAATTGTTGTACATTAGATTGAGCAAGGGAGAATCGAAGAATTATTTACTGTTTGTTTACTGTTTGTTTTCCCCGAACCGTGCCGGATGTCTGAAATCTGCTGGGTGCTTACACAGTGTTGTGGTAACAACTTTTCAGGATGGAAATTTTAAGGCAAGAAATGCTACTGGGAAATATTAGAGAAAAATATACATATTCTGAGTATTAGGAAATGGGGCTTTTGACCAGGGTTTAAGGAAATTAGAGAGAAGATTTTATTGTGAAGGATTCGGCTTCTGGTTTTCTAGCATTAAGATCCATGAAATCTTAGATTTCTTCAAAATGTTCTTGATTACCAGGATAGAGATGGAGAAAGAAAAGTCCTCTAATGAAAACGAACCCAAGTCAGACCGTTGTGTCTTACTCTGATTTTCAGAAGTGTGGTCACCGAGGGGGCGAAGATGCACATGTGGCAAGTGGCCTGCCTGGCCCTTCGGCCTGTGGGCCTGACGGCTTCCCACAACTAAAACCTCAAAAACCTCGAGGAGAAAAATATCCAGTTGAAACATTACAAGTGAGTCTCTCTGCAAATAGAGAGGCTCTTTATAATTTCTAGCTAAGAATCCAAGCATGTTTGCATAGCATTGCACTTGCAGGTCCAATCAAAGGTGAAAAGAACCCCCCAGCCCAGCATTGTCAGGTAAGAAATTTCAGCTAAGATCCACAGGGAAACGCCACAATCATCTGCCATGTGAGTCACCCGAGTGTTCCCTGGGTAGATCCGCAGACTGATGGAGTTCATTCTTTTACCTGCTAGCACCTGGAGAAGTCAAAAGGACACACTCCTGTAAAAATAAAACAATGATAATTTGGAAATTCAGACATGGTTCAATAGATGAGGGGAGTCAGGTGGACTCCCTGCCCAGAGCGTAACATCTGAGATTTTTAAAACTGAATTTTGAAATCTGTGAATGGGGGGATCCTTTCTCATTGAAATTTGACAGGCACAACAACTGAAATATCCTTCTCTAAGGAGAGACTTTTCAGAACTGATTAGGAAGTAGATTCCATTAAATGTGAAGGAACCCAAATTACAGTCATTGATTTTTAAAACAATTGCATTATTTAAGTAAAGTTTCTTTTTTATTTTCAAGTCACAAGTCATGAATACACTGCATTTTTATAATCTTTTAATTTTTAAAATTATAGTTTGCGTTCAGTATTATTTTGTGTCAGTTTCAGGTGTACAGCATGGTGGTTACACAGTCATGTACTTGCAAAGTGTTGCCCCGATATTTCTAGTAACCGCCCCCCACCCCCACCCCGGCACCACACACAGTTGTCACATTACTGGCTACATTCCCTGTGCTGCACTTTATGTCGGCGCGACTTCCATAACTGCCCGTCTGTATGTCTCAGTCCCTTCAGCCTTTTCACCCAGTCCCCAGCGCACCCCTGGCAGCCATCAGTCTGTTCTCTGTATCTGTGAGTCCGTTTCTGTTTCAAAACAATTGCATTTTAATCTTAACTGTATTTTCCATGTGTAATTCACGATACAGAAGAATTGAGGGGATTAGAATGTTAAGATCTTGGTTTTACTGGCTTTAACATTTTAGAGCTTCTAAGATTTCTAAGTTTTCTTACATGATCATATTCTGAGGTGATCATTGCATTTCTAAAACTTCAGGGAACACTAATGATAGGTACATGAATGTGTAAAAAGTGGTTCTGGCAAAGTTTAAAGGAAAGAATCTAAGGGAGTTCCACTTACAGTGTGGTGGAGTCAGCACCTAAAATTGACCTTCTCACAGATCAACAACTAAAAAGCTACCAAAAAACTCCCTAAAGACTCTTAGGAGTGACCAAAAGCAGGCTGATTTTGTAGCAGAGTCAGAGCTGGAAGATGAGATGACCGCAAGGTCAGTCTTCCATGTTCAGGCTTTGAGGACCCAATGTGGTGTGGATCTTTGTGTCCAAGAAACCAGAAGGCATTGCCTGGTGCAGCCACTGCTGCTGGATAAAGAGGGAGTAGGGTGGGTATTCCGGGAAAGGAGAGAGTCAGAAAAGGGGAGTTTCAGGTTTAACGTGTAAGCTTTGCCCAGCTCTCTGGCTGACTCCTGCATCAAAGACCTGCACAGGGCAGACTCAAAGCACCTGGCAGCTCAGCAGAACGAGCTAAACTGGAATTTGATCTCCTGCCCACCTCTATGTGAGACAGATCCTACAGTTCGTCTCCACCTAAGTTATCTGCCTGATAAAACGAAAACACCAGTGCTCTTTGGAGGGATATAACAGATCCAGATTCTTAAAGACAAAAGAATCACAATTTCTAGAATACAATCTAAAATTACCCACCAAATGAAGAACCATGGAGACTTTACCAATTTTAAGGGGGAAACCCAACTCTCAGAGGATCGAGATATTGGAATTATCAGACAAGGGCTTAAGGCAGCAATTATAGGTCTGCTCATTGAAGTTAGAAAATAAATACTTAGACAATATCAGAAGAGAAATATAAAACACAAAACAATTGGAAAATAATATTAGAACTGAAAAGTAAAATATCTGAAAAAATCTTCACTGAATAGGCTTAATGATACAATGGAGATGAGAGAGGACAGAGTTAATGAACTTGAAGATAAACTAGTAGGAATTACCCCAGTTGAAGAAAAGATAGGAAGAAATGAAGAGTCTTAGAAAGCTGTGGACAATATCAAAAAGTCTAAAACATGTGTGGCCGGAATTTCCAGAGAGAGAGGGAGAGATTGCCATTTAAAAGAATAACATCCAGACAATGGAATGTTATTTAGCACTATAAAGAAATGAGCTACTAAACCATGAATAGACATGAAGGAAACTTAAATCCGTTTTATTAAGTGAAAAGGCTGGGACTCCAACCATATGACACTCTGGAAAAGGAAAAACTAAGAAGACCAGTGGTTGCTAGGAATTCAGGGTAGGGAGACAGAAACAGGTGGAGCACGGAGGGTTTTCAGGGGTGTGGAAATACTCTGTGTGGTGGATACCTGTCACGGTGCCTTTGTCCAGACCCACGGAATGTACAGCATCTAGTGAACTGTGACATAAACTGTGACCTTTGGGTGACTGTGATGTGTCAGTGTAAGCTCATTTTAACAAATGGGCCCCTCTGCTGGGGGATGCTGACAATCGTGGAGGCTGTGCACGGGTGGGGGCAAGGGGCATACAGGGAACTTCTGTACCTTCCCCTAAATTTTGTTGTGACCCTAAAACTGCTCAAAAAATAACACACACACACATTCTACAAATTCTAACACTGTTGTTTATTATCAGCTGTTTAAATAAATATGTTTAACCTGAATCAAGGGGCCCTGTTGTCCAATGTCAATACCCAGACTGCCCACTGCTCAGGGCTTTGTACAGCACACTATTCGAACAACATTACATCTGTCTTGTGTTTATGAAAATGCTTGTATTTTCCTTTTAATGAAAAACAGATTCATTCATTTTTAATATCATAACTATCTATTTTAATTTTACTTGAAACAACTGGAATGAGTAATGATTATGTTGCAAAAGCCCAGAAGGCAGGAAAAAAGGGTTTTGCTCTTTATCTCCTGTGTAATAGAGAGAATAAGTCATACATTTGGAGAAAAGTAGGAGAGACAATTTCACCTAACATATTTGTTTTCTGATTACAGCATGGCATCTGATCGCCAACTTAATGTCGATTTTTTAAAATGTCCTGGTCTAAGTTAAAAGGCTTCTCCGGCATTTTCTAGTCACGAATAGAACCACATGTCAATGGTTGTTGCTGCGACTGCAGGTCCTGACAGGGCTGGAAAGCAGTCGTGTGCCTCGAGGTCTAAGCCAGTCTAATCAGCTGCTTCCTCATTTCGCCACCAGCCTGGGCATGGATTGAGTCACTAGTTTAGACACAGATCTTCTTCCCCTTCTCTCCCTTTCCCGGATGAAGGTTATTTTTAGTGGGGGTTTTGGTCTTTCTTTAATCAGCTCAAGTGTTTTATAAGGCAGAGTGTGCATGGAGGACTTCTGGAGTTGTATATTATCACATAGATGAAGCGGGGAAAATGCCCCGCCCTGGGCAGGAAGTGCTTCTCCACAGCCGTGTTAAATGTTCAAATTAAAAAGAGATTAGGAAAGAGGAAAAAAGCAACAAATTGCAGTTGACTCAGCAAGTCTCTGTCGCCTCCTGGGATCTACATTTGTTTACAAGATGGTAGGCCCGTTTATAAAGTGCCTTTCAAGTTGTTCCTATTATTATTAAACTAGGAACGGTAACAAATGAAAGTATATCTAAGAGCAGACTGTTTGCCATCTGTCCGCACCCAACACCATCCTGCCGAGAAACTCTTCTACCATTTTCTGCTTTTAGTTCTCTGGTGTGTGCTACAATTTTAAGTAAAATGTTTGTTTTCTCTCCAAGTTTATCCGTTTTAGGCACTATCCATTGACTCTCCAGTTTGAATATGACAGTTTCACTCATGTGTAGTATAACTGCCATTCCCACATACGTATTATTGTCTCGACTCTCTTGACTACTTTTAAACTTTAAGTGGCCTCTGTTCTTTCCTCTGCATCCCCGTGGACAGAGCATCTCCGAGCTCAGCTGTGTAACCTGAGGACACCAGCGCACTCACTGCTGTCTTTGCCTTCTGTCCCTCCCTTCCGAGTCGGACCTGCGTCAGCCACAGCTCCCACTCTACGCTGTCGGGAGGACTGGCGTTTGTGGTGTGGTGGGCCACAGGGTGACCCAACTTTGACACCCCACACACACACAGCGCACTTGCTTTCTAGAACTCTGTTAATATCGTTCAGTGCCGGCCTGAGTATGTTGGGTTGCGTGTCCTCCTCTGACTGAGGCAAAATAATATCCCCCTGGCCCTTCGAAGGAGCATCAAGGTCCATTAGAATAGCTTATGTTACACTCTGGGCGTTACTGAAGTCCATGCCCTGCTGTGGCTGGTTTTACATTTGGACCATGTTCACTTGTACGTTTAGAAAGTGTTCTCCTGGAGTTTCTAGTTGCCATTTTCCCTCCATTGCATTATTTGCTTTTCCCACGTCTGCTCTTGCACATCCACACACAGCCCTCACTTGTACCTGTAACTCATTCTTTTCTGAGGCCTCTCCCTGAGAGTCTTCAGCCTGATGCAAGGCTAACCCTTTTTACTTTACAAGGGACTTGTTTTTTTCTCTCTGAACCCATTTAGAGTTTCCCTTTTATTGCTGATGTTTTGAAGTGTCACAAGCACATAGCACATGTCTGAGGATTCTTCTCGCCAGTCAGTGGTCCTTTTAATCTGGAGACTTTTATTTTTCAGTTTTAGAAAATTTTCTTCTACGAGTTTCTTTGATAAGTTCTTCCCTTTATTTTCCTCTGTATCGGACCCCTTTAATTCTGATGTTGGACTTTGTTTTTGCTCTAAGTATCTCTATCTTTGCTCTCCTACTTTTAATCTCTTTTTCCTTTGCTTATGGAAATTTTCCTGATTTGACTTTTAGTGATTCTGTTGAACTTTATGTTTTAGCAATCATAGATTCATCACTAAGAGTTTTTATTTTCTTGTTTTCCTGTTTCGTAACATCGTTTTCTGGTTTTGTGGCTGTAATACATTTGGGTCCCTCAGATTACATTAACTAGAGGTATTGTTTGGTTTAGCTCAGTTTTGTTTTGTTTTAGGTTCTCTCTGTTTCTTTTATTTTAATCCTCTAGGATCTCTTATAGTTTATTTTGGACAGGTACTGTCTTTACTGCTGTGGACTCTTCACGTGCTGCAGGGCCTTGGTTTCCTGTTCGTAGTTAAGAGAAGAGGGAGACTGGTTGGTTGTCTTCTTCATTAGTAACTGCGAGCTCTGTTCCAGCCACGTTTCTCTCCTGAGTAAGAATTCCGTCAGGGACCTGGTGGAACAGGGCTGGGACTCACTGTGGAGTCAGCTGATGGGAAGCTCCCTTCCAAGCCCCAGAATGACTGTTCAGGCGTCGAGTAACACACGGTGTACGTTTCTCCTTAGGCTGTCAGACACTGACCTGTGAGGAGCCGCCTGCTACGTCGACCCACCAATAAACCCCGTAGCCTCACTTTCTCAGTTATACCGCCCGACTCTGGGGCCCGAGCCCTCTCCCTTTGCAGTTCCTGACGTCATTTCCTAGACTCGGACTTCTCTGTCCATGTCATTGGTCAGCTTGCCTGTCTCTGTTTCCCAGGCATTTACTGAGCTCTCATCTGCTGGTGACCACCACCACCACCACTCCCATGCCTCACCTTCTATATTTTTTCTGTTAAGGTTATACCTTCATCGTACTTTTATAGTTTTATATCAATGGGAGACAGTTTTGGCCATCTTGAATCTTTCCAGGTTGGATTTAGAAAAGCTGTCAGTTCAGTTTTCCATTCTGGACTCTAGCAAATTGTAGATCGTTTCCACTGTATAGTTTTCTCTGTTTAGTATCCCCTCTAACAGACTGAAAATACTACAAGAGCGACAGTTGTGCATTTTATTTCATTTGTTTTTTTCTGTAGAACAAGAGATTCAACTGCACGGCGTTTCAAAATTTCAAATGCAAGTGCTAGGGTTCAAAGTAGACCCATTCTCTCTAACTTTTCAGGTTTCTTTAACCCCTGCTTGCCTTGCTCTCTGTTTCCTGCCTAATCATCTTTTCTTCCAGCACTGACTCTCCGCTGTGTCCTCTTCTGAGTCCTCTCTCAGGCTGCAGTGACTGTGCCTCTCTTCCCTCCGGACCCTGCTGTCCGCTACTCCTCGTGTTCACCCTCACGGGAGAGTCCCCAGACCTGCCAGTGTTCCGGCATGTCTCTCCTGCACGTCGCTGCTGCACGCGTGTCTCCTAGGATGCTCTTTGAACAGCTTTGACACAGCAGTCGTCAACTCCTGTTCAGTCAGCCTCCATCCCTCCTCCCACCCCTTCCTCTCCCCGGATTGGATTACATGAAATAAATTCCGGGCATCACATCATTCCCTTCGGATATTTTGTTACGTTTCTCAACTGAGGTGCCTGTAAAAGTGCGGCCGCAGCACCCTTAGCGCCCCTGAAGCTGTGTCCCTGTCATTACGTGTCTAGGAAGCACTCACATTTCTGACTGTTTCAAAATTGTCACTAACACTTCTCAGTTTGTGTGACTGAATTAGCATCAAATGTCTAAAAAGTGCTGTTGGTTGATATGCTTTTAAAGTCATTTTTAACCTAGAGTCTCCCTCTCTCTCTTTTTCCTTTTATTTCAATTTAATTGTTAGAGGAGCTGGATCATTTGTCTCATAGATTTCCCAGTGTGGGTTTTCCTGGTCACATCCCTGCACTGTCTCTCAGTACATTCTAAGCTGTTTATCCTTGCAACTCCTGGGGTTGTATGGCATCCAACTATGTGACATCATTCCTAACATTTCCCAGGGAATCTTCATGTCACTCCAAATCTCTTGAAACCCCTTTTTATGAGAAGTTAGAAGAAAAAATACGATTTGTTTATGAGCTTGTATAGGTGTGTTTAATTTAGTCCGAGCCAGTTGTTTATGGCCTTGTAATTAGAAAGCCAGTTAAATTCCTTGTGGGACAGGTTGTTAGACTTACTGGTGAAAATGAAATGTACTTTTTTGCTATAAGGCCATAGACCTCTGAACTGTAATAAAGTAAAAGTTTGCCTTAAAATGAGAGAAACTATGTTTTCAAATTTCTAGCCCTAAACAAATAAATGAGAACCTAGGTTTGTTGTAGCCGGAACCAGGGCCTCGTATACAGGGAGCACAGCATCGCCGTGTGTGCCACGGCAGGGCCGGGGCAAGCGACATCTGGGACCGGGACCAAGATGCTCGAGCAGGCGAACCTCGCCCTGCTTACTGCTGGGGAAGTTAGTTTCATTTCTCAGCCTCGGGTCAGGGAGTGAATGTCATATGAGTTTTAATACCTTCTTGTCTACGTGTCAGAAAGCATGAGCTCCAAACGGGAGGAACTGCAAGCTGCAGTCTGACACGGTGAGGACAGAGCCCATCCTTGGCCTTGCCAGGGCATTTCTCCTGGGCTGACACACAGCTGTGTGCAGAAGTCTTTTTTTAAATAAATCAAGGGTTTTTCCTATTTGTTTTTGGCCAGAGATAAACTTGGAAGAATTAGAAATTTTAGGGTATAATGTCAGACTAAAAATTTCCTTTTATGATGTGTTCTGCACATTTTCCCCTTGGTTTTAGGAGCTGGGAATCCAAAATGCAAAATTGCGATTGTTTTGGGAAGAACTAAAAATACCTCAGCAGCCAGGTAATAAAACAGTTATATACCAGTCATTCTTTCTCTCTGTCCACTTAATTTACTTAAAATACACCATTTGGGCTCATAAATCATAATAATATAAAATACATTATGAGATTAAATGTCACATATTTGTATTTTACAATTATTTTGCTTAAAGATATATCTAGGAAACATTTTCGGGAGTGTTGCTGTACATTCTTCACTGTAGAATTTCCTGTATTAAAGTATTGCTGGGAATCCTCAAAGCTTTCTGGGTCAGATTATAAGACAACATTTTTCCAAACTGTCTATAAGTAATTAAGTGATGTCTAAATCAAAGGTGATAGTCTTGAAACATTTTAAGATTGTATATCACCAGTTCCCCTTGCTGAGCAATGAGAAGCCTCAGTTAAATAACTTCTGCATATTTCCCAGTACTTGTTACTGTTTCGGACCCCAGCCTGCATCCCGCTCTGCCTGGTGTCTGCCTTTACACCTGCTCCGGACAGCACCGCTTACATGATCACATGCTAACAAAACCAGAAATGCAGCTGCGGTTCTGCCCACCAGGCTTTATTTTCCACTTAGCAGGCTTCTCCTCACGTCTGCTTTTGTTCTGCACAGACACAAACAACACAGCATGATCCTGGTTCCTCTCAGCACGCCTGGAGTAGAAGTCAGAAGGCCTCTGTTCATCTTTGGCTACCTGGGTGAGTGCCCCGACAGCACGGCTGTGCAGGAAGGCTGCAGTGCGTGGTGTCACTGCGGGGAGGAGACCGGCTTCAATGCAGGAGATGTGCTCTTAGGCATCTCTGGGCCCTAACAGCGGTCTCACTGTGAATGCCAGCAAGTAAAAAGAGGCGGTGCAGCCCTGCACCTGTTTGTTTGCTGTCGGGAAAGGGCGGGCTGTGTCCAGGGAACGACAGCTCTGCCGGCCAGCTGGTCTTCACTGTCATCCAGGAGAATGGGTTCATGAAGCGTACACAGAAAAGTGAAGTCTGGTCAATCCACAGTAAAACTCGTGTTTGGCTTTCTTATCAACCTATAAGAGCTGTTAGTAAGCAAGGAGTTTTGACTGATTTGAATGCAAAACTTTTCCTTCCCTCTATCCATGCGTAGACTTTCTAAGAAGGAAGGGCATTTTATTTCCTGCCACCCATGCCAGGCTCATGCCCATTGTCTCCCTGCGGCTTGGTCATTCGCTCAGCAAGGACCTGAGTGCTGACCGCTGCTCGCAGTGCTTAGTGTGCATGGGTGGAGACAAGAGACTAAGATCTCTGCCCTTGGAGAGCTCGCACGGGGGCGGGAGGATAACGTGTAAGGAAGTACATTTGAAAGCGTGGTGATTATATGGCAGGTGATAATGCTGTGAAAAAGTTCACGGAACTTCGGCTTTCGTGGGCAGCTGGCCTTCTCTTTGTTGTTGACTGTGGCCCACGAAAATGTCCACGTAACAGAGCAGGACATGAAGTTCCACAGACCATTGGACACGGTCATCTCTGTAGGAGGCTGCAGTAGAACGTGCCCATGGGTTAAACGTGGCAAAACGGGGATGAACAAGCTCATGGAAGCAGACTGTGCGTGGGAAGTCGGGTGGCAGACCATCAGCCTGAAGACTCCCGAAACGGGTCGATAATATAGATCGGCTGCCAATACCCGCCACTGCAGAGCCTGTTAGAATTTTCTGTGTGACCAATTCATCAGCTCCTCTCCAACTCCCAACGCCCAAGGCCAAAAGAAACAGTGTGGAGAAGGTTGATTACTAAGGTCTATTCTGACAGGAAAAGGGTGTGGAGCGAGCAAGAGATTATCTCCAGAACTTGGCGGAGACGAGGGGCGCTGTGAAGACAGAAATGTGAATGTGTTCCCAGCCCCAGCGAAACGCCAGCACTTTCAGGAGGGGCCGCGCAGTGTCAAGCCTAGGCTGGGAGTGAACATCCCTGAAGGGCCAGCCTGTGCTTCATCTCTGTGCTGAGCCTGCCCCGTCCCTCAGCAGCCCCTTCAGGCCCCGGTCATCGGTTTCTACAATGAAAAAATAAGACACTTGCATTGCATTACGCACTTTCATTTTTGAACTATGGAAACCTTTTTTCCCCCCGAACAAAAGTTTCTTTGGAAGCCCATATATAAAATACTTCAAAGCAGCAGTAGTAATAAAACAATAATAAAATGGTCTGATCGGAGCTGTGCAGCCGTCTTCCATTGTAAAAGCTCTGCAGCTTCAGAGCGCGCATTCGGAATGGACGGGTGATTTCTACAGTCACTCCTGACTCGAACGTTTGACCAGTTTTCCGGGCTGGGGATGCTGGGGATGCTGGGGATGCCGGGGCTCCAGGCTCCAATCTACCCAGGAAGGCCTGTGACATACGGAGCATGTGAATCCTTCTTTCTTTGAGTAATTATACTTCAGTAGATCAGTTACATGAGACTGTTTTTGGTTGGACTCCTTTTGCTCTTTAAAATTTTGTTTTCTGTTTGTAGATTATTTGCATGGAGGACATTTCGAGATCCATTTTAATCAAGTGCGAGTGCCTGTCACCAATTTAATACTGGGTAAGATATCTTTGCAAAGCTGACTCTGCGGCATTGTGTGTTACATATTTTCCAGTCCAAATGTGGGAAAGATATGAAGTCCACCTTAATTTCATTCTCCCTCTTACTCCATTTACAAGGGGACATTTTTCCATATTTAGGGTTTTCTTATACAGAATAATGTGTTTTATTAAAGTGTTTGTGGTTTTGTATCACATCAATTGAAAACATAGCTAAAAAATTATATAGTTCAGAGCAACACACTATTTCCTAGACCATGATCTTCAGGCCTCTCCTTGTTTTAAGAAAACCTCAGCACGCTCTGAATTCGAGTCGCACACACGTTAAAGTGTAATAACTTTGAACGCTGTGAGTCTGGGATGACTCCGCCCTCTCACTTGCGGGAACCCCACCAGCCTTCAGGGAATCTCCAACGGCACCCCTCTCAGGGAGGCGTCTATGCTCCTCATCCCAAGCACTCAGCAAGCCCAGACGCCTGTGCCTGCCCGCCCTAAGGCTGCAGTCTCTCCCTCCTGTGCCTGTCCTTGTCCTTCTCCACACCCCTCACCCTTAGCGTCCTCGTCCTCAGCCCCTCATGTAAGGACTGTCTAACCGACCTTTGTGACCACTGCGGCCTTGACAGACAGCTCATGCACAGTGGATACCCAAGAGGGAATTCCTCAATTTGATCGCAGCATTTACTGATGGCGGTTTAAAAACTGAGAAATCAAAAGTTCCGTCGGTCTGTAATGAACCTGATTGGAGAACTGACTTTTTCCATATTGAGGGCAGCCTGTCCTGTGGCTCGGGATGCGTGTAAACAACACAGCACGTGGGCCGTGGTCACTGCCATGCTCCCTTTTCCTCCTCACAGGTGAGGGAAGGGGATTCGAAATCGCCCAGGGCCGCCTTGGACCTGGCAGAGTCCACCACTGCATGAGAGCGGTGGGTTCGGCCGAACGCGCTCTGCAGATCATGTGTGAGCGGGCAGCACAGAGGGTGGCCTTTCAGAAGAAACTGCACTCCCACGTGAGGATAATTATTTATTTCAGCTTCTTGTAGCCTAGCATTCTACACTGGCCCTGAACCAAACAGCATGCCTTGGTCAGAGAGATTTCCTCTACACAAACAGGGTAATTCTTTCCCCAGAGCATATTTACATCTGTGTTTAAATTTAGTCTGATGAGAGAGAGTTATCTCTGTGAAAGATTCAGTAACTCCTAAAGTGCTTCAGCACCCCAGCACAGAGTATGGACAGACTCCCATTCTCAGATGGGGGTCTCAGGATTCCTCGATTCCCATTCTCCAGTGAGCCTGGTCTGTCCGTGAGGGCTGTCGTGAGGGGGAGGGGCTGCCCTGTCTTTGGGCTTTCGGAAGGAGTTAGGGTAGGTAAGTGTAAGGACGGAGGGAAACGGCCTAACACTCAGTGAAAGGAGAGAGACCTAAGAAGGGAACGGGTTGCTTCACTGCAGAAATGCAAGTAGAAGTGGAACCAGCCTCGGGTGGGATGTCCGTGAGTTTTTGAACTCTTACCCGTAAGTCACACACGAGTCTGTTGTTTATGACGCACAGTAAACAACATTACATGCAGGCACTATAATCAAAATCAGGGCACCTTTATTAAGAGAGAAGAAGGTAGCATTTCAGACTAACTTGGAAAACTTTTTAGGAAGTGGGATATGCAAATCAGCCCCCCAGAAGCCCTTCTAACTTTTAAAAAAACGAGAAAAATTATTGTTAAATATGTCATACTTTCCATTGCTAACGTGTTAGTGTCAAACGTGTCATGATGAAATTGTGTGTGTGTTTGTCGGACATGTATATTTTAGCACACTGATGCCCTTGTAAGGAATACTTGAGACCATCTTATAAAATTTTGCAGTATATTTTTACTTTAAATTTCTATAGGCCGTATTTCTTTTTGTAAAATATTATTCAGCATGTCTATGATTTGGCCATAACATTGTTCTTACAGAAAAATACAGCCTTCTTTAGGGCACACACCTAGGAATTGTTCATGGGGAACCGCTTTAGTACACAGCCAGGGCAAGGGTTACCCGCTGGATGGGCTCTGTGGGGGGAGGTGAGCAGGAGAGAACTGGGGCCCGGGCACCGCTCCCCACTGCTGCCAAGGAGGAGAGAGGACATTGCCCAAGGCACTGACTCTCCCGTTATGGTCTTCTGGTTTCACAGTCTCGTCCCACCCGTGGTGCAGGGGGAAGGGAGGGCACAAGAAGGTTGACAGACAGGCATCTTGAATACGCAGAAGCACTCTGCTCAATTGCTGCTTTCCTGAGACAGGTTTTAATACTGTATTAAAGGGAAATTTCCCTCCTGCTTTTTCAAGTTAATGTTATCAAGCAGAACAAGCCTGGGCTTTTCAAAAATATGACTCCCTTCACTGGAAACTTCTTGCATTTGGCACAAAGAAAATGATCTGGCAGAAGTAGAAGAGATATGTACGCATGTCATAAACAAAAACCTGGGCCAGCTTTTGTGTGTGTGTGAAATTAACATTCCTTTTCCCTGAATTCAGAGACTCCTTCCAGCTGCCTTGTGAATATTCCAGGAGATAAAGCTCACAGCTCTGGACCAAAGTTCTGCCTTACCAAGTCACCTGGCAGTTAGAGCACGCACTTTCTACCCACTTAATACTTCTCAGCAAATTTGGGGTCTATTCATGAAATTCTAATCACCCAGTTTTACAGCCCCTGAAAGGAAACTCACCATCCGTGGCTTGTTTGAAGGTGGTGGCATGGACGTCCAGGGACACCGCAGGGAAAATGGAGCTTGTTGCTGACCCAGCTCCTTACTTGGCATTCGGATTCCACCCTGGCATGGGTGCTGAGGCTGCTCATCATGGCACTGGTGTGGGCGGAAGTCCCTGCTGGCGGGAGCAGGGGCAGGGCCGGAGGACTTTCTGCGGGGTCTGGCTTGGGTAGAGTGGTTTTTCTGTACAAGGCTTCTTTCTGGCTGGGCTGCCGCTACCTGAACCCTCAGCTAACAGGAGTAAGCTTTCCTTGGGCTGTTCTTTTGCATAATTCTTTGTGCTCATTGGCAATTCCAGGTTACTGACTTCTTCACCTCCAAGTCCAAGATATATGAGGCGAAAAGGAAACCCAGGGAAGTCACCACCAAGTTGTTCTTTTAGTCTGCAAGTCCCTAGCAGGTCTGCCTTCTTCTCTCCACCTTTTGGAGTCCTCTTAGGCTTGTTTTATAGGTTTTTAGTTGCACTTAGCAAGAGAAATGGGTGAAGTACATCTTTTCTACTTTCCTGGTGTAGAAGTCACTGGAAGTACCATTTTCTTCATGTGTGTCTGCAGTCTATAATCCACAGCACAGAGCTCTCTGGGAAAGGGGGGTGGGCCTGGAGCTGAGGCTGAAGTGGAATCTTCTTCCCTCCTGATCTGGGCATGTGTGCAAATCTCATAAATTAGACAATTTAGGTGAAATAGACTAATTCCTCAAAAGCTACCCACCACCAAAGTCACTGAAGGTGAAATGGGTAATCTGATGGTTCTCCAACCAGTGGAGAAGTCGTATCAGGTGAAAAACTCCTCCACTCAGAAACATACAGAGTGAGGCTTGGCCTGGGACAGTCCTTGGACTAGAGTGCTTTTGCCAAAGTTCAAGGCCAGGTTGCACAGGACGTAAGACAGCGGCTTATCTCCTGTTTGCGGTCCCTGACCCCTGCAGGAGGTCGTGGCTCACTGGATTGCTGAAAGCCGAATTGCCATTGAAGAGATCCGCCTGTTGACCCTGAAAGCCGCCCACAGCATTGACACTCTGGGCAGCGCTGGCGCCAGGAAGGAGGTGAGGCCCCTGCACCACCACCTAAGGAGCCTTCTCCAGAGTCCCTTCCAATGGGCATGTCGGGTTTTGTGACACTTTTATGGCATTGAGAACATTGGAAGCTTCTGTGTGACTTCTGGTTTAAAGATTATAAATGTATGTCACTCGCTAGTTTTCCTTTCACTGAGCTGCATGAGAATGATTTTCAGGATGCACAATATCTTCGGCTCTCTTTAGATGTAGCAACAGGGAGTAGGGAAACCCAAAACTTCATACAGACTTGGATTGTACCCACAGTGCCACTTTCTGCCAGCTCTGTGACCTTGGGCAAAGTGGCTGACCCCTCTGCCAAAAGCCTGGGGTTCCAGTGAGGAATGGCCCAGACGACACAGACCGTGCAGTGCTGTGCACCGCGCGGTGACTGTCTCCTAAAGCTGCCTGTCCTCTGCCGCCTTGTTTCTGGCTTACGTGGAATAAGATCACAATCGCTTAATGCTGAGAGCAAATAAAATTGCTAAGAGAAAACTGATGAGTGAAAACTCTTGGACGCTTTTTATGATCCCTTCAGTGAGGAATGTAACTTATCAGCTGCCTGAAATTCTTTCGGAAACAAGGCAAGTCATAAGTTTACAAAATGTGACTTGGGAGGGAGACCTGTTTCCAGAAGGCCCGCGCTGACTGAAATATGGCCATTAGCTGCGTCACAGGGGCTCTCTGTTGGTTTTCATCAAAGATCCTGTTTCAGTGGTGAATGCAAGTGGAAAAGTTCCTTTGTTAGAGTTCACAAAGCAAAGACAGATTACATCAACTTCTGCCATGTGGTGTATTGTGGAAGAGAGGAACATTCTTTCTCTATCTTGCTTTGGTAGATTGCGATGATTAAAGTGGCCACCCCTCGGGCCGTCTGCAGAATTATTGACCGGGCCATCCAAGTGTGTGGAGGTGCAGGTGTTTCCCAGGACTACCCTCTGGCGAACATGTGAGTAGATGTTCTTTACTCTGGATGTTAATAACCATCCACATTTGACAGCCTTGGAGTTATCAACCTACAGATGCCTTGCCACTAATTGTTTAAGGAGAAAACAGAGAGACTAATTTCCTCTAAATTATCTTTGAAAGCTAAATAAAGTACTAGTCACAGACAGATTTTCAGCCGCGCAGGAGGTCATTGCCCCAACCCCCACGTTGCTGAAGGTACAGCTGTAACATTGGTGCTTCAATACAGAACTCTTATACCGACAGTGGCCATCTCACTCAATTGTGTGAGCTTCCACCCTGGGTTTCCTGGGTAGAAGAAACAGCATGGGGGTTCACCCTGAACCAGGGAGGAGAGGTGGGGTCAGAGACGGCAAAGGGAGCCCAGGGCCAGGCGCAGGTGTACTTAGGATGCCTTACCTCTCCACAGCGAGGCCCGTGCGTAGCAGCGCGCCCGTGACCCTCTCACATCCAGATCCCAGGTGTTGGGCGTCAGGGAGGACTGCTTGTCTCCACTGCCACCTTCCTCCCCCTGGAGAGGTGCCCGTTCAGTTCCCCCATCAATTTTTAACCTTAAGCAAGAGCTAAACACATAGTACTACATATTTTTAGTATGTAAGTATTACATACTAATACTCCCCTGCTTGTGGCTTACCTACGAGATCTCTTCGTTCTAGCAATTCCTGGTGACCTATAGCAATCCAAGACTGAGACAAGCCTGTGCACTGGGCCGCTTTACTTTCCGAAGTCCTTGGCCTTCTTCACTTGATTTTCCCTGCGCTATTTCTATCACTACCTTGGCCAGGTTTCACAACCGAATAGTTTGACTTAGAATCAAAATGACTGGTGTTACGGGCCCACGTTCCTCTGATAACTCCTGCCACCCTGTTCTTTTTGTTTGCCCAGGTATGCCCTAATGCGGACCTTGCGCATAGCAGATGGACCTGACGAAGTCCACCTCTCAGCCATCGCCAGGCTGGAGGTGGAGAACCAGGCCAGGGGCATGAGGGCCAGGATGTGAGGAGGCCACACCCTGTGCCCTGCAGACGCGGCAGGGCTGCAGCCCCGGGCGCTCACACGGTTTTCGCGCAGCTCGAGCACAGGGCTAATTACTCGCTTTGGGGAAAGATCTGAGCATCTGTTTGATCAGTGGGTTTTATCATTTCAAGGGTCACACAGGTTTAATTAAGTTACATAAATCCTATAGCTGTTGTCATTCGCTCTGATACCTAAGTGTTTAGCATTTAGTTTTTAAACACTCACTAGTAAAGAGCAAATGAAGAGAATTGGAGAGCTAAAGCATAAGAAGATTTTGCTTTTTGAATGTCATGAATTGTTCCTTAGTTAAAGGAATTTAACCATTACCTTGTAAAAAATAGAGCGGGATCTCCTTAACACTAGCTTCGGGGCTGGTTTGATGCTCTGTAGTGATGCTGGCATTGGAGAAGGATGCGTGACTGGTGGGCCATTTTACAGCTCATGCCCTTAGAAGTGACGCTGGCATTGGAGAAGAATGCGTGACTGGTGGGCCATTTTACAGCTCATGCCCTTAGAAGTGATGCTGGCATTGGAGAAGGATGTGTGACTGGTGGGCCATTTTACAGCTCATGCCCTTAGAAGTGACGCTGGCATTGGAGAAGGATGCATGACTGGTGGGCCATTTTACAGCTCATGCCCTTAGAAGCTTCTTCACGACTCAACAGGAAGCATTTACACACGAAATCTGAATGCAGTTTATTTTTTTATTTTTTTAAATATATTTTATTGATTATGCTATTACAGTTGTCCCATTTTGAATGCGGTTTAATGTTCACTAGAAAATGTGGCATGTTATGAGAAAGTGTAACCAAGAAGAATTTAATTACTTGTATGTTGATGAGACAGTGGACAGTGTAAGCGACAAAAACGTTACTTAACTTCAAAGACAGATAAACAGCCCACCCCAGGGGCTGCCCCATTACCACTACGCGCTGTGCGGACAGCAGACTCCTGCGGCTCAGTCGGCGTGGGTAGCACCGCGGCCACTGGCCCCCCGGGACTCACAAGCATTTGGGCTGGCTAGTGGAACTGAGGAAGTGAAGCTTTTATTTTTTTAAAAATGCTTATTTAAATTGATTCTCAACTCAGTTACTGGAAAACTTTAAATATGCTTGGAATAAGGGGTATGTGAATTAGCTTTTTCAAATGTAAATTTTATGAAATCTAAATACAGAGCAAGTATTTTGAATGAAAATTTAGCATCTGAATTAAGAGCTAGAATGTAAAAGACACCAAATTTTGAAGCTTAGTATTAAAAAAGAATATTTTTATTAACATTTATTTTACTAATACTTTTAAATATTGATTACATGTTGAAGTGGTAAAATTTGGATACACTGAATTAAATAAAATAAATTTAAATTAATTTTACTTCTTCCTTGCTACCTTTTTAGTGTGGAAGCCACTGGAATAGCAACTGGTAAGTTTTTAAATTTCCAAATGAAAGTAATTTTATTTCTAAAAACTAAAACACTTGAATTAGAAAGCTTACATATCACATGAATTTACTGATGTCCAGAGATGATTTCAAGCATCATTTAAACATCTTGGAGTGGGGGTGGGGAGGAGACCTCTGAGAGAGACTTGGATTCCAATCCCTGGTGCGGCGGGTGGACTTCTGAAACATTTGTCTTTGGGCCTTAACCTCTCGGCACCCCATTTGTATTTCTACACATTGGAATGAACTTTACACCCAGAGAACCCTTACCTGTTGAGGGTTTGTTGTGACAGTCACCGAAGGCACACTGACGCACCTTGGTATTTGTGAAGCACTATTTAAGGGGCGGCCTTATTTAACGTGGATAAAACCTTAACCCAGGCTATTACACCCTATTACTAGTTTTAAAAGTTGTGACTTAGAAGAAATCAGGATTGTTTCTAAACAATTAGAATTAAAGATTATATCCAGTGCTTATAATTTTGTGATAATTATTTCCTCTGTCTCTGAGGAAAACTGGCTAAATTGGTGGTTAACTTCTTTCAAATTAATCTACTTTTTTCTATGTCGTATACACACCTGTCCCTAAGGCAAGTCACTCCATGTGATCCACACTCACTTCTCTCCTCTACCCTTTAATTTATTCAGATAAAATGTTATAAGGAACAGTAAGATTTGGTTTGAAAGGGAAAATTCCAGTCTTCAGAGCATAAAATACGATCAAGGGACCCTTTGCCTCCGTCACGGTGACCGAGAGTAAGCCTGGGCGCTTCAGAGCCATTTCCCAGGGTCCTCGGGCTGCCATCAGGTGTCACTGTACAGCAGCCCTCCTGTGGCAGTCAGTGAGGTTCGCTGTGCATTGGAAACCTCGTAGCTTTAAAGCAAGAAGTTGCTCCCTATAGCACCCACATGTGGGAAGGAGAGAACTCAGCAGCCCACATGCGCTTCACTGTCCAATATTTGCGTGTGGTCGGCAGCAAGGGGGTGGGGGCCTCGTAAGCACCCCACATGGAAGTTACCACAAGGCTCTACACTACGCGATCACGGAAGGCCTGGCAGTTCCTGTCCAGGGGGATCTCTCTGGTATTTGAGGTAGCTGACATTTTAACCTGTGAGAACGTACAACAGAAAGTTCAGCTGATCACGGAGGCACGGAGGAGCTGATTTCCTTGTCACTCCGGTTATTTACAAAGGTTTCCCAAGGTCCACATCGCCCCAGCTCTTCCCACAATTGTGGCCTATTTACACGTCACAGGTCTGCTCCTGTTTCACCCAAGAGAACTCAAGTGGGTGAAAAGCAGCATTTAGGTCCTTTAATGGGTTGCATAAAGATTGCAGAAAAACATTTTTCTCATTCTTCTTTAATTAAGCTACTATAGTTTCCAGGAAGTTCAGAAGGAAGGTACTTCCTACCCAGGTTTCTGAGGACATTAAATCAGTGGAGGTCTTAATAAAGGATGTTATAAGATTTATTGAAGCAAATGTCTTCCGTGAACAAATGCCCTCTCAGTCAAGCCAGGTGGCACAGGCCCAGCTTCACTCCTTCATTGACACTTGATGATCCCACCCCCTGGAGTAAAGGGGTCTGGACCAATCAGAAAAGACCTACCCTGAGATTTCCAGAAGCCTGATCCAAAGTCACCTTATCAAAGGGTCCTTTCTTGACTCCTTGTTCTAAACAGGCACAGCATGCTTGGCCATTCTCCACCTGTTTATCTGCCATTCTCTTTTCATAGCGCTAATTACTTGCCATCTCTTACCTACTTGTTTATGGTGTATCTTGCTAGAATGTAACCTCTCTTCCCCTGCAATAGTCCCTTATTTCACATTTGTGGTGTGGTGGAGTCTCCACAGCTCCTGGAACCACACCCGGCCTCCATTAGGTGCTCAGTAAAAGTATGAATGAATGGCAACTTGCAGGCCCACCCAAGCCTTTCCGGTGGCTTCTCCAAGCAAACAGACTATCTTGGCTCATGCTAGGGACTTTCCTAAAATCCCTCAAAGATCCACAGACCCCACACAAGCAGCATTTGGACTGAATGTGCCCATACCTCTAAGTGGCTCAGGCCTGGCACCAGCAGCAGCCAGCCTTGGTTCACAGGTTGGCCTCTCCTGGGCACCTCCAAGCCCAGCACAAGTAGCAGCCATCTGCAGATCGCTTTGCAGCTCACGCTGCGTGGCCTGTGCCAGGCACAGCCTGTGACTACCATGGCCAGCACACCAGTGGACAGCTTCAGACTGGCAGAGCATCACCCACTTACCTCCATGAACGACTCGGCACCAGAGCCCTGCTGAAGTAAGTCCTCTCCATGGGGCCAGTCCCTGCATAGCAGCTGCTCCACTGTGGTGCCACTAGTCCTCCCAGATGACTGGCCTGGGGGTAAATCCTTCCCACTGACAGGCCAACAATCATCAAGGCTCGACTACTACAGGAAGGTGCATACCTGGAGGAGGCAGCTCAGGGGACCAGGAAGGCTGTGCCATGGGGCCCTCACCTACTACAGCAGGCCACTCTACCAAGACTGGGAGATACAGAAGCTCTACCTAATACACAGAAACAAAAATGGAGGCTGCCAAAACGAGGAGACAAAGAAGCATGTCCCAAAGGAAAAAACAGAACTCCAGAAAAAGAAGTAAATAAAATGGAGACAAGCAATCTACCTGATGCATAGTTCCAAACACTGGTTATAAGAATGCTCAATGAACGTAGGGGAAGAGCAGATGAACTTAGTAGGAACTTCAAAAAGAGATAGGAAACATAAAAATGTTGATAGAAAACATAAAGAACCAGTCGGAAATTATGAGTAAAATAAATGAAATGACGAATACATTAGAGGGAATCAACAGTAGATGAAACAGAGGATCAAATCAGCTATTTGAAAGATAAGGAAGCAGAAAAATAGCCAGTCAGAACAGAAGGAAGAAAAAGAAATACAAAAAATTGAGGATAGTTTAAGGAAACTCTGGGACAACATCAAGCACACCAACATTCACATCATGGAGATGCCAAAAAGAGAAAAGAGACAGCAAGAAATTGAAAACCTATTTAAAAAAATCATGACAGAAAACTTCCCTAACTTTGTAAAAGAAATAGACGTGCAAGTGCAGGAAGCACAGAGAGTCCCAAACAAGATGGATGTAAAGAGGCCCACACCAAGACACATAATTAAAATGCCAAAGACTAAAAGAGAGAATCAAAAGCAGCAAAAGAAAAGCAGCTGATTACCCACAAGGGAGCTCCCATAAGTCTATCAGCAGATTTCTCAACAGACACTTTGCAGGCCAGGAGGGAGTGGCATGAAATACTCAGAGTGATGAAAGGCAAGGACCCACAACCAAAATCACTCTACCCAGCAAAGCCATCATTTAGAATCAAAGGATAAAGAGCTTCCCAGACAAGAAAAAACTAAAAGAGCTCATCATCACCAAACCAGGATTACAAGACATGTTAAAGGGTCTTCCTTAAGAAGAAGAAAAAAGATAAAAAATATAATAAAATGGCAGTAAATACATATCAATAATTACTTTAAATGCAAATGGGTTAAATGCTCCCACGAAAAGACATAGGCTGCTGACTGGATAACAACACAAGAATCTGACATAGGCTGTCAAAAAGAGACCTCGGATGGGAGGCACACAGACTGAAGGGAAAGGGATGGAAAAAGATATTTCAGGAAAATGGAAATGAAAACAAAAGCTGGGGTAGCAATACTTACACCAGACAAAATAGACTTTAAAGCAAAGGTTATACGTAATGAGACAAACAAGGACCTAGCAAATCCACTTCTGGGTATTTATCTGAAGAAACCCAAAACACTAAATCAAAAAAATATAAGCATCCATATTTTCATTGCACCATTATTTACAATAGCCAAGACATAGGAGCATCCCAAGTGTCTATCAACAGATGAATGGATAAAGAAAATGACGCACATATAGAATGAAATATGACTTAGTCATTAAAAAAAAGAGTAAATGTTGCCATCTGCAACAACGTGGACAGACCCAGAGGGTATTGTGCTGAGTGAAATAAGACAGAGACAAAGGCCACATGATTTCATTTATATAGAATTGGGCAGAAGTAAGTTGCCAGGTGTGAGAATATGAAACACCGAATTTATTCTTGTATTATTCATTAATTATTGTACTATTTTCCATTCAAACAACTGTAAACCGGCTTTTTCCCACCCCTGTATATGGAATCTAAACAAAATAAATGAATAAGCAGACCAGAAACAGACTTAAAGATACAGAGAACATTTTGATGGTTGCCAGATGGGAGGATGGGTGGAAAAGGTGAGGGAGTTAAGAGTACAAGTTGGTCCTGGCTGGTGTGGCTCAGTGGACTGAGCGCTGGCCTGCAAACCAAAGGGTCGCCAGTTCGATTCCCAGTCAGGGCACATGCCTGGGTTGCGGGCCAGGTCCCCAGTAGGGGGTGCACAAGAGGCAACTACACATTGATGTTTTCCTTTCTCCCTACCTTCCCCTCTCTCTAAAACTAAATAAATAAAATCTTTTTTTAAAAAAAGATGTACAAGTTGTTACAGAATAATCATAGGGAAGTACAGCATAGGGAATATAGTCAATAATATTGTAATAACTATGTATAATGTCAGATAGGTACTAGATTTATTGGGGCAATCACTTTGTAAGTTATATGAATGAGTAATCACTGCATTGTGTACCTGAAACATAATATTGTATGTCAATTGTAACTGAGAAGTAAAAGAAAACTTTTTTTTAAAGTATGAATGAATGATGATGAGCACAGATGCTCTCCTGCTCCCTGACTTGCAATCTGTGAGAGGACAAAACATTTACTTCTAGGTCTGCAAAGAGAACAGAGCAGAAAGCCTGCGCCCCGGCCCCTGCACACAGAGGTTGGGCAGCAGACCCAGAACGGGGTACAGGTAGCTGGAGAAAAGGGGTCTGAGACAGGACATTGGCCCCCTAGCTGTGGCGGAGTGCACAGCAGTTTGGGCAATTCAGTGGATGAAACCACATCTTTAATGAGTATTTAACAATCCAGGGGGATGCGTATCTACTTTTCAAAATTCTGCTGCTGCAGTCAGCTCTAGGTTCATAGGGAAGTCAGGAAAGCTCAGAAAAACAAAACCATTCTTGTGTGACTGTTAGAATTTTCCACTTTCCCAAATAAACAGGATTCTGGGAAGTGCTCTCACTTAATTTAAGGCAGCCAAAGGATATTTAGGGTTTAGGATCTGGCCACAATATTTTCCTCTCCGCCTTACATTCACCCAGGAGTACGTGAACAAGCAAAGGGCGATTGTCTGGGAGTGGTGTCCCTCCCTTGGACACCCGAGGTGGATACTGCGCCAGTGCAGACAGGTCCATGGACAGGGCCTCCAGAAGGCATTCTACCAGCACTGCTGTGCCGCCGGGTGACGGCTGGCACCCTTTCTAAACGGGAGAGGATGAGACGGCACTGCCTCCTCTCCCACCGCCCTCACCTCTTTGACTTCGATTTCTATATCCCGGTTCCTTACTCACTCCACACCAGCCCCCTGGGCCTTCTGCTGTTCCTCCAATACCCCAGACCTGTTTTAAAAATTAGAAAGAATATTTGTTGTTTCCTGGTAAAGCAGGACACTCTTATGGGAAAAGTCTGTACAAAAAGAGCCTTCCTGGATTTCCTCACTTACCTCAGCAGGATGGGACTCTCGGTTCAAACTTTCCTCCCTGTGTGGACCAGAAAGCTCTCCACTGACTCCTGGGAAATTAGGCTACTCTCATTTTACTTTTCTTTTCCCATGCATGCAAGTATCCAATTCAAAACCCAACTGTTGACAGGCTCTCTGTCCACAGGCACGCATGCCCTGTCCCCTGGGCCAGGTAGACAGAAGTGGGCCCCAAGCCCACCTCTGGCAGTCAGGTGGGGATTCCTAACTAGGGACTGAAGAAGTCTGAGCTCCTGGTCAGCTGGCTGAAGACACACAGTGTCTCCAGTGAGAGCTGAGATTCCCTTTTTAACAAGGAGGGTTTGGGACCCTGGCTGGTGTGGCTCAGTGGACTGTGTCGGCCTGTGAACCAAAGGGTCGCTGGTTTGATTCCCAGTCAGGGCACATGCCTGGGTTGCGGGCCAGGTTCCCCAGTGCAGGGTATGCGAAAGGTAACCCACACATGAATCTTTCTCTCCCTTTCTCTCCCTCCCTTCCTTTGTCTAAAAATAAATAAAATCTCAAAAATGGTATAATAGGGCAGTTCTTTGGCCCCAGGTGGTATCTGGTCTAGAAGCTACTTAACTTCATCTCCAAATCTGCTGGAGATCTCTTAAAGGGACAAGAACAAATCCTGTCAAAATGTTCTTAAATGGCACACCAAACTGGACAAGATTGAGGCTCTCATAAAGGCAACAGTCTCGCCAAGTCCACACAGAGCCCTGATCCCAGCATCCTCCTACCACCACCCTCCAGGACCACCTGGTCCTGCCTGCTGCTCCTCTGGCCACTACCAACATCCAGAAGCCTTAAGTAGCCTTCAGCCTCACAAGTCAGAAGTGGCCTAAATTAACGAACCTCTAACAACTTTAAGGCCAACGTCCTAGCTCAGGGTCTCGGCACTTGCTTTTCTGCTTGCCTAGAGAGTTCTCTCACCACGCCATTTTCCCAAAGCTCGCTCCTTTCCTGAAGATACAACATTCTAAGTGTTCCTTCTGGGATCACTCCATCCAATTTCAAACGCACATACCCACACTCCTTATCCCCTCCCTGGTTTGGTCTTCTTAGAACTTTAACCAAGTAACACATTTCTCCTTTTTATCTGGCTGACTTAGCCCCCTTCCTCCACTGAAAAGCTCCTTTGGCAGGGAAAGGGTTTTGTCTGTTTTGCTCACTCCTATGTCCTTAGTATCTAGGACAATGCCTAGAACATGTATAATAAAGGTCCTCACTAAACGTTTGTTGGATGCATGAATGCAACTCCTCCAGCTGGAGGACGAGGGTCCCAGGACGTCTGCTCACCATCCACCTCAGTAGTATGGTGGGGGTCAAATACATGGTGATGGAAGAAGATCTGACTTTGGGTGGTGGGCACACAATGCGATACACAGATGATGTATCATAGAATTGTACACCTGAAACCTTTACAATCTTACTAACCGGTGTCACCCCAATGAATTTAATTTTTTAAAAAGAAATATGGTAGCACAGGCTTCTGTGTACTTACTGTGTACTCACTGACCATGCAAATGCTTCAAGAAGACCTAAAGCCGTGCCTCTCAACCCTGGCTGAGCATCAACATCCCAGGGAGCCTGGTACAGACTCAGCAGCCCCAGCCCCCAGCCCCAGCGTTGTAACTTCGGTGGTAGTAAGATGTACCAAAGAGATTCTGGTGAAACTGGGCTCAAGGGGACAGACTCACTAATCCAAACCAGGTCTGTCAGGATGTTTGCCTGCAAACACCAGGAAAAGACTGGCTACTGTTAGTCAAAGGGATTCTGTTAGGCGAGTGGAAGTAGACCAAGATGCTGTGAAGGACCTCACGAAGACACGGGTAGGAGGAGCGACCACTGCAGTGGCTCACCTTCCTCAGACCTGCCCCCCGTTTCTCTGCCCTTGCCTTGTTTGCTCCAGCTCTGAGGAGCATCGGGTTGGCCAAACTTAGGTTCCAGGGCCGCTCCTGCCTGCCCTGGAACAGGACGGGAGGAGAGAAATATAACGCAAGCCACATAGGGGATTTAAAATTTTCTAGTGCCACATTTTAAAAAGTAAGAAGAAACTTGCCCCCCCCCACAAATCCAGAGAATATTTTACCTTTATAACACATCTTAAGTTGGAAGCTGAATTTTTAATGGAAATACTTGAACTGTAAGAAATTAACTTAAGTAGAGTTCATAAAATTTAGTGAAAAAGTAGATGGGAACTTCCAGCCAAGATGGAGGTGTAAGTAGACACACTGTGCCTCCTCCCACAACCAAAAGGACAACAACAAATTTAAAAACAAAGAACCAGAACTGACAGAAAATCAAACTGTATAGAAGTCCGACAACCAAAGAGTTAAAGAAAAAACATTCATCCAGACCTGTAGGAGGTATGAAGACGGGCAGCCGGGCAGAGAGGACTCGTAGCAAGGTGGCTGCTGGCGGACCGGGCCGTCCCACTCCCCCCTATGGATAAACCAGGAGGAACAACTGGGGAGCGAGACAGACCCCGCAACCCAGAGTTCTAGCTCCGAGAAATAAAGCCTCAAAGCCTCTGATTGAAAACTCCTGTGGGGGGTTGAGGCGGCGGCAGCGGGAGAAACTCCTGTACTCACAGGAGAGCTGTTGGAGAGACCCACAGGGTCCCAGAGCGTACACAAGCCCACTCACCTGGGAATCAGCGCCAGAGGGGCCCAATTTCTGGGTAGCAGGGAAGTGACTGAAAACTGGAAGAGAGCAGAGCAAGCGCCATTGTTCCCTCTCTGACCCCTCCCCCACAAACAGCGTCACTACGCAGCAGCATGGGTTGCCCCGCCCTGGTGAACACCTAAGGCTCCGCCCCTTACTACGTAATAGGTGTGCCAAGACAACAAAAATGGCCCAAATGAAAGAACAGATCAAAGCTCCAGAAAAAAATACAACTAAGTGACCAAGAGATAGTCAACCTATCAGATGCACAGTTCAAAACACTGGTAATCAGGATGCTCACAGAACTGGTTGGATATGGTCACAAATTAGAGGAAAAATGAAGGTTATGCTAAGGGAAATAAAGGAAAATAAACAGGGAACCAACAGGGATGGAAAGAAAAATAGGACTCAAATCAATGGTGTGGACCAGAAGAAAGAAAGAAACATTCAACCACAACACAATGAAGAAACAAGAATTCAAAAAAACAAGGAGAGGCTTAGGAAACCTCTAGGATGTCTTTAAACGTTCCAATATCCGAATCATAGGGGTGCCAGAAGAAAAAGAGAGAGGAAGAGAAAAAAATTAAAAACTTATTTGAACAAATAATGAAGGAGAACTTCCCCAGTCTGGCAAAGGAAATAGACTTCCAAGGAGTCTGGGAAGCCCAGAGAGTCCAAAAGAAGTTGGACCCAAGGAGGAACACACCAAGGCACATCATAATTACACTACCCAAGATGAAAGATAAAGAGAGAATCTTAAAAGCAGCAAGAGAAAAGGAGACAGTAACCTACAAAGGAGTTCCCATTAAGACTATCAGCTGATTTCTCAAAAGAAACCTTGCAGGCAAGAAGGGGCTGGCAAGAAGTATTCCAAGTCATGAAAGCCAAGGACCTACATCCAAAATTACTCTATCCAGCAAAGCTATCATTTAGAATGGAAGGACAGATAAAGTGCTTCCCAGATAAGGTCAAGTTCAAGGAGTTCATCATCACCACGCCCTTATTATATGAAATGTGAAAGGGACTTATCTAAGAAAAAGAAGATCAAAAATAGGAACAGTAAAATGACAACAAACTCACAACTATCATCAACTCAACCTAAAATAACAAAATAAAAACAAACTAAGCAAACAACTAGAACAGGAGCAGAACCACAGAAATGGAGATCACCCGGAGGGTTATCCTCAGGGGAGTGGGTGGGGAGAGAGGGGGAAAAGGTACAGGGAATAAGAAGCATAAATGGTAGGTAGAAGACAGACAGGGGGAGGTTAAGAATAGTGTAGGAAATGTAGAAGCCAAAGAACTTATATGTAGGACCCATGGACATGAACTAAGGGGAGGAGGGATGTGAGTGGGAGGCGGTGTGCAGGGCAGAGGGGAAAAAAATGGGTAATAGCTTAAACTGTAATAGCATAATCAATAAAATATATTTTAAAAATAAAAAATTAAAATTAAAAAAACACAAAAAAACAACAACAGAAAAATAAAACCCCAGTATGGTAGAGAAAAAAATAATTTAGTGGAAAAAGTAGATTAACTTAATCAAATTCTTAAAAGTTTTCAAAAACTGAATTGAACATCAGTTTTTAAATGTAAGTAAGTTAACTAAAATTAAAAGTTCAGTTCCTTAGATACATTTCATGTACTCAGCAGTCAGCACATGGGCCCAGTGGCTGCTGTGCTGGACAGCCCAGCTCTGTCCGCTCAGCTCCCACAGTTGAGAGGTCGGTCACCAGGACCCCTTCCCACCAAATCGCACTCAGTGAGGAAAGGACTTGGGGCATGAATAGCAATGGAGAACAGCTGCTGAGGAGCCACAAACAACCATCACTATGGCAACTAAGGGAGGACAGTGATTTTCTATCTTTCATGTTTTTGTCTGGGGAAGAAAAAAAGTTAACTCCAGTGCAATTCCTGTATTTAAGATTTAAAAAAAAAAATAGCACATCAAGGAATTAATTGCTAAGTGTTTGTAGTTGACCAAGGATCCTGGGCTCTAACCATTACTGAAGATTATTTGAGGGAAAAGTGGTGTTTGTTCAGGGTGGTCAGGGGTTCCCAACAGAAACAAAGCATTGGCTCCCATACACAGGAACAGAAGAGGAGTTCACACTCAGTCTCTTAGGTTATGCAGTTGATTTGCGAGCCAGAGCCCTCTCGGTTTGGTGGGAATGAATAACAATCTTGTCACGGCAAAAGGAGACATTTTTTATAAAACTCAAAACTGGGATCATCAATTACTCTCTCCCACATTCTCTGCAAAATTGTTTGTGATGAAGTTTTTGGCTTCAGGGGAAATTGTCCTCACATGGCTTACTTGCTGCATTTCATCCCGTTTCCTTCTTCGGAACTCCCGTCTCTGTCTCCAAGATGCTAAGTGAACTCCCCACTATCAGGGACTGAGCTCTGGGTCGGCCTGGAGGGGCCACCCCCTCGGACGGCCGTCCCTGTTCCACACCTGGAAGGGTAAGCGCCCCTCCTCGGCGGTGCTGAGGGGCAGGTGGGCTTCCTCCCGCTGCCCGCGCTCACAGGCGGTCACAGCTGCCGCTTCAGGCAACACAGACCTGCTGATCCTGGAGTTGAAGTTAGTTTTAGAGACAAAGCCGGCTGAAACCCTTCTGCAGCTGGTCTCTTTGCAACACTGCAAGACAGCGGCACGGAGTAAACTGACCGGCAAACAAACTCATAATATATTGGGATCCTCACATACTACATTAATGATGCTCTTTGTTCTATTTTTAACCTTTCTTTTGCTGACAAAGCTCGAGACAAAAACCGTCCCGAAGAGGCAGAAACAGCCACTCACAGAAGCGCTAATATTTTGCCAGACGTGGAGCGTGAAAGCTGAAGGCCTTAACATACTCCCTTCCTATTCAGTGTTAGCCTCGCTGCCTCACGATTCTTTGAAGTGCGTTCAAATCAAAAAGGTTTCTCACCGACATTCTAGTCGGAGCAACCCAGCAGCAGATTGACAGAACTGAGAGAGCCCCAGGCTGACTGCCGGGCTGAGGGAGGCCTGGGTGATGCTGGGCAGGAGGCTGTCCTGACGAGTGAGACTCTCGGGTTGTCCTCACCCTCGGGGGTGTTTCCTCCAGATGCCAACGCCACCGAACACCCCACCTGTTTGTGCTGGATAGAGCCCAATTTTTATCAGCCTCGCAACCTTGAGACAATAAACTGGTATGGGAAATATTCTGAAAATTTTCCCTGTTAAGATCCCATTTCCACAGTACAAACTTGAGGACACTCTGCAAGATGAGTCTGAAACAACTTCAACTGGAGAACTTAGAAGCAGGAAGCAAGATAATAGGTGGGATTTCTCCTCATTTGGGGACACCCCAAACCTCTAAGGACCAGATTCTGAGGAGCTGGCATTGTTGGAAATACTTAGAAGACAAAGGAGACTGGCCTGGGGCAGGAATGTGTAATTTGGCCCACAGGGCACTGACTGGAGACAGCTGATGGCCTTACCAATGTCAATTGGTAAAGGGTGCGGCTTGTTGTTACCAACCATTTTGTACCGTGTGAATTTACACCATTTAAAAAAAAAATCATTAAGAACTGACTTATCCAAGCACGGCCTAATTCATTCACCAAGTACTTAATGGGTGCCTGTTATACATATTCTAGGTATAATGCTAATTCGGGGGGATGTAAAGGTGAAGACAGACCTCATCCCTGCACTCACAAAACTTACCTCCTGTGGGAAGGTGGTCAGTTGAGCAGCATGCTCTGGTCAGAAGAGTCTACGTTATCAGGGAGTCACGAAAGGCTCCCAGATCTGAAATCGAGAGGCGCGAGGAAGAGAGCGAAACGTTCTGGATGGAACTGTGTGAAGGGCTGGTGGTGGGGGTGGGGGGGGGAAGGTTGGCAAGTTCCAGAAACCAAGTGCATTATTTTTGGAGTGCTAGAGAGATAGCAGGTGAAATGCTGCCTCATTAAGGGCCTCACAGTCCGAGAAGAAGCGCTGGCCTGGGGCCCAAGAGCACCAGGAGTGGAGGAAGGGCATTCGGTGTGGGACTGGAAGGATGGAACTGTGGCTGGGTTTAGAAGTAGTTCTCCATGAAGTGTGGACTGGGTTCAGACTCTCTCAGAGGCCTATGCACTGGGGGAGACAGCCTGGAGAGAGATTCTAGAGATACCAAGATGAAGCAGCAACAAAACAATGAATTAAAAACAGTGTGGAAACACCAGGACTCGGACAAGTGGGACTGATGTTATCTTGAGCTCCTCACTTATTTTGACCTTGACTTGTATGGAGCGGAGGCACTGCTTTTAAGAAAAATGTGTCATGTAGTTGTCTAAAAATAAAATGCATTTAAACTGAAAAAAAAAAATGATGTGGAAAGGGCTCATGGTTCTGGCCAGGCAACAGGCTAGAATCGAAGGGTCACTCAGGTTTTTTTATTGAATAGATTTTATACTTACTTTTCCCTTTAACCCTCTGATGCAGCTGGGATGTGTGCATGTAAGAAAATGAGTTAGGGGCTCATTGTACAGATCCTTCCCTGGATGTGGGATCTACAGAATGGTCAGCCAGTTGCCTGATGAATCCCTCTCTCTCACCCAGATGCACACACACTCCAAGTGGAAAGGCCATCTTTTAAAAAAATTGTTATTGTTGACACAATTACAGATGTCCACCCCTTTGCCCATCTCCACCCACCCACTCTGGCCATCACCAGTTTCCTGTGTCTATATATGAAGTCTGTTGGGGAAAAGTCCAGCCATTGTTAATATGAGAATGGTCTGTGCGACATCCATGTAACCTGGCAGCCGAGAAGAGTGGTCTGGAATGCACATGCGTGAACAGTGACGACTTCACTGTACTAGTCAGTGGGGGTGGTAGATGCTGTTGAGGGAGCATGTGCACTGTGTGGCCGTCACATTAAAAATGACTGAGTGAGTAGAGCAACGAATCTGCACCAGATTTTGCATTAGGCTTGAACATTCCTCCACGGAAACTATTCAGATGATTCAGAAGGCCACAGCCATGGGCAACTGGTGACTGGCAGCTTCGTGCATACTCACCCGCTCAGGCATCACATCTCATGCAGTTTTTTGGCGAAACTTCAAATCACCCAGGTGACTCAGCCGCCATACAGCCCAGATTTGGCACCCTGCAATTTCTGGCTTTGCCCAAAACTAAAATCACCTTTGAAAGGGAAGATTTCAGACCGTTGATGAGATTCAGAAAAATATAATGGGACAGCTGACAGCAATTGGGAGAACTGTGTGAGGTCCCAAAGTGCCTACTTTGAAGGGGACTGAGGTGTCACTGTCCTATGTACAAATGTTTCTTGTATCTTCTTCAATAAATGTCTCTATTTTTCATATTACATAGCTGGTACCTTCTGGACAGACTATATATATAGGCATATATAGAGAGAGAGGGGAGGGGAAGGAGGGAGACATCAGTGTGTGATTGCCTCCCATGCACTCCCCACTGGGGACCTGGCCCACAACCCAGGCCTGTGCCCTTATAGTTGGGGTTTTTGCTTAATCCCTTCCCCTTGTTTCATCCAGTTTCCCATTCCCTTTCTGGGATCTGTCAGTCTGTTCCATGTTTCTATGCCTGCTTCTATTTCGTTCGTCAACTTTGTTCATTAGATTATTTTTCTGATTGGCTTTTTTCACTTAGCATAACAATCTCCCAGTCCACCCATGTTGCAAAAGGCAAGATGGAAAGGGCACCTTCATCACATGCTATTTATTGTCTACTTGGACTGAGTTTTTAAACTGTTTGCCTCTGTTCACCTTTTGTTTACAGTGCCTGTACCATACTGTTTTAATTATCTATCTTTTTATTATACTTTAAAATCTGGTTGAGCAATTGCTTATCCATTTTCTCTCCCATAGTTTTATAGTATTCTCACAAATGATCCATAAAGTCATTTTGTTGAAATGTTGTTTGAGATTGCACTGAATTTACTTTAAGGACACTTGCAATATCAAATCATCCTACCCAGTCATAAGACACATCTCTCCATTCATGTCCCTCACAAATTCCTTTCTGACCCTCAGCAGAAGGTCAGCCTTTATAAAAAACCTTGCACATTTTATGTTAAGGTCATTCCTAAATATTTTATATTTTTGTTGTTGTGGATATTATTTTTATTATATTTCCTACACATTGTTTACATGTGCAAAAACTGTTTTTTTTTAAATTTTGGTTTTACTGAATTTCATTTCCCCTTAATATATATTGATTTTTCAAGACTTAGTTTTTATTTTTAATCAAAGATGGACATATCAGAGTTCAACAGTCAAATCACTGTTCAAAGTCAGCTATGAAAAACGTCAGTGGTCCTCCTTCCGACATCCTACTCTCCCATTCCCACTGGCAACCATTTAAACACTTAACAGGCATGGCTATCTGCTTCTAAGTCATGCAGTTATACTACTCCTCATCTCCACTTTTACTCTGAAAAAACCTCAAACCTTCAGAAAAGTTACATGAAGAGTGTAATGAAAAAGTGTATTCCCTGATCTGAATGCACATTTGCCACCCCTCCCACACACACCTCTCTGCTCCTGGGAGGTAGTAGCAGACATCATGTCACTTACCCATACATAATACAATCCTCACACTTGGGGGCAGTCAGAACCTAACCTTCCCATGCCGGGTGTACGATGATTATTTTGCTGACTCTTCAGAACTCTTCCCTCAGGAAAGTCAACCTCCTTTCCCTAATACATTTGAACACATAGGTTGTCTATCAATTTCATCTTTGTGAAGAACAGGTTCCCAGAGCCTCCGGCCTGGTTGTGTTCTAAGTCAGGTACAAGCTTTTGTCTTAATTTAGGGTTTCTTTTCACCACGATTTGGAGAACCCCTGCTTCCTTCCTTGCTGTTCTGCTTTAGTGGAGAACATCCTTCAGGAGTTTCTTAGAAAACATTCATGGGAGGTAAATATGAGACCTTGTGTGTTTGCAAATTTCAGTTTTGTCTCCTCACTCAGTTTGACCCTAGTCAAACTAGGGTCCGGGCTGTGAAATCATCTTCCCTGACTTCTACAGGCGCCATGCCCTGCCTTCTAATTTTAAGAGTTACTGAGAAATCCAGTGTTACTCCGATTCTTGTTCCTTTCCAGGAAACGTTCTCCCCTTCTCCTTCCACGCCCTGGAAGCTTAGAGAAACTTCCTGTTTTCATATTGTAAAATTTCACAATGACCTGCATGTGTATGAGCTTATTTTCGTCCATTGGGCTGGGCATCCAGTAGCTTTCTGGGAAAGCTTCTGAGGTTTTTATTGTGTCCTCCACCCATTTAATAGTTTGGGCTGCTATAACAAAATTCCATAAACTGGTGGATTAAAACAACAAACATTTATTTGTCAAAGTTCTGGGAGCTGAAGGCCAAGATCTAGGTACCAGCAGGTCCAGTATCTGTCGAGGCCCCGGTTTCTGGTTTCCAAATGCTGCTTTCTTACCGTGTTCTCACACAGCAGGAACAGCTCGAGGGAGCATTCTGGAGTCCCTTTTATAGGAGCACACATCCCACTCACGAGGATTTAACCCCCTCCAAAGGCCCCACCTCCCAATGCCATCCCCTTGGGCGTTGGGATGTCAACACATGAATTTGGGGGCCGCAAACATTCATTCAGCCCACATCTTTTTTTTCTTCAAAACTCGTCTCTTCCAGGGCCTAGGTCATTTAGCGCAATGACCCTCCTGGACTGGGCCTCTCATTTAACTTTTGTCTCCCGTTCTCCCATCTCTTTTTACTCCATCTCTCACTGTCTCCCATTGTTTTTTACTTCTGCTATCTGTCTTTTTAATTTCTAAGTCTTGCTTTTAATTCTCTGAAAAAAAATTTTAAGTGGCATCCTGTTATTTTCTGGATGTAATGGCTACCTCTTAAATGTTTGAATGGTAGCTTTCTTTTCTAGTGTTTTCTTCTTCCCTGTCTGTTTTCTCCAAATTTGCCCCTTTTTTTTTTCCCCCCCTCCCTATTTTGGCCTCTTTCAAGCTTCTCCTCTCCTGCCTGGAGATAGAGGAGGGTGTGCACTTTCCATCCAAGGTCTGACTTCAGAGGTTTTCCATCAGCCTGAGCTGCTTTAGGAAAGTCCCAGTGACTTAGAGGGCGTGGTCTCACCCAGCTCCCCAAGTTCTTTCTGCTCTAAACTCAAGAGGCGCATAAAGACCCTGAACTCATCTCGATTACCTTAAGGCTGACAGATAGTCTCTGGTCAACTCTTACATTTAAAACCAGGACATTTGCTCCATTTCCTGCCTTGGAAAGCTAGGGAGCCAGATGAATGTGTACGAAGGGCCGTTTTGAGTCCTGTAAAATATTAAGAAGTGTTAAGAGTGGGATTTGAGCTTAAGTTCTATTTGCAGCAATGTCACTGATCATGTGCAACTAAGTATTTGTAGAATTACTTCCATATGTCCTTTCGTTGGAAGACAAATGACTCATTCCTTCACTACTTCCAGGCACATTTCATAAACTTTTCCCTGAAAGAAAGAGGTTAAGAACGTGGGGTTCCTCTCTTCCTGCTCACACACTGTGAGGACCGGCAGGGGCCAGGAAATGAGGCAAATGTTCCTTCCAGGCACCACTGGAGAACTGATAACACACAGCAACCACATGAACCCTACCATATATAAACCATATACCAATTCAACGTTAAAAAATGTAAGCATCAGCATTCATTCTCATTTGTATATAGAGCCGATACTTTTATGAACAGTTCTGGGGCCTTACTCTGCTTTTGCAAAGTTGTCTCCCAGATGCACAGACCACGGCGGTGAGGGAGGTGTTGTGACCCCCATTTAGGGTTACATACCAACAGCCAGAACCGCAGCCTGGACGGCCCCCCTCTCCAGAGCTCCAGGAGAACTAGCTGTCTCTCTCTTGCTCTCCTTTATTTTTTTTGAAAGGGAGAGAAACATCAGTGTGTAGTTGCCTTTCATGTGCCCCCTACTGGGGACCTGGCCCACAACCCAGGCGTGTGCCCTGACTGGGAATCAAACCGGCAACCCTTTGGTTCGTAGCCCACACTCAATCCGCTGTGCCACACCAGCCAGGGCTCTTGTTCTCCTTTAAACAAACTGGGTGACAAGACTGTAAGTAAGACACAGAATTCAACTCAAAGTCCACACAACCACTTGAGGTTGATGTGAATGAGGATGAACTATATTTAACATCAACACGCAGGTCCTCAGGCACCCAGCAGGCTCTGACAATAACCTGGATACTCAAAATTTCACACATACTGAAAAAACAAAACAAAACTAAAACCAACACTGGACCCAGGAGCCAGTCAGTTACCAGCCTCTGACACTGTGACAATTCCAAGTTTTGGTGTGTGCTTTAGACCAGCCTTGGGGGGGTGCCCCCCCCGCCACCCCCCAGCTTCAGGACAGACTGCCAGTTGTTTCTGAAGTTTAAGCTGAATTTATAGCAAGTTCTTTCAATGGTCAGGAGGCTCTGATCTGACCAGTCCCTTGCCCTGACAATCGAAGAGCAGACTCTCCTCTCCCTCTGCTAACTGGTCCTCCAGGCAGCTCGCACCACAGAAATTTATTTCTCACAGGTGTGCAGGCTGGGAAATCTGAAATCAAGGTTCTGGCCAGGAAGGTTTCCCTCTGAGGCTTCTCTTTTTGACTTGCAGGCAGGGCAGCCAGCTCGCTGTGCTCACAAGAAAGAGACGGAGGGCAGTCTGTCATCTCCTTATAAGGGCATCAATCCCATCGCAAGGGCCACACCCTCATGATCTCACCTAACCCTTTTACCTGCCAAAGCCCCGCCTCCAAATACCTTGGGCATTAGGGCTTTAATACATGAAGAGGAGGGCAAACACTCAGTTCTTGACAATGAGCTTCTCTGAAGTCCTACCTTCCTATCTCCCCCAACAAAAGCGGTGTGGGTGCACCTGATGGAGAAACCACCCACACTGCAAGCAGTTCAATCACTTAAAAAAACAACTGATTTAACAATGAACTCAGTAAAAAGCACACTGTTCAACAATTTCTTGTAATCTCTAATTTCTACCTCATTTCAAGGGAACTAAACTTCAGATTTTTCCCGAGGGAGAAAACTGGCAACCTTTGGGTCAAATCTAACCCACAGGTACTTTCTTTAAATGTCCTGCTTGGTTTTAAAATCTTTGAATGGGTTGCCTATATTTAAAGTCTAGTCCCACAGGGAAATAAGCCAGTCACACAATGATAAATACTACACAATTCCACTTATATCAGATACTTAGTCAAAAGAGAGAGATGGAAAGAACGCTGTCTGCCAGTTGCAAGGGGTCAGGTGACGGGGAGAGTATTGTTTGATGGGTTTAGGGTTTGTTTTTCGGGATGGAAAGCCTTCTGGAGGCGGATGGCGGTGATTATGAATGGATTTACCACCACTGAACTGTACACTCAAAAATGGTTTAGGTGACGAATTTTATGTCATGTGTACTCTACCACATTAAACAATTTTTAAAAATAAATAAAAATGATTCAGGAACTAGAATGAAGAACCTTCCTTCCATCGCTCAAAGACAGAACATTTTTAATTTCAATAAAGACACTGCTGACCCTTGAACAACACAGGGGTCAGGGCGCCAACACCCCACACAGTTGAAATTCTGTATATAACTCTGGACTCCCCGAAAACTTTGCTAATAGCCTAATGTTGACTGGAAATCTCACCCATAATATAAACAGTCGATTAACATATATTTCGTATGTTATACTGTATTTTTACAATAAAGCTAAAGATGTTATTAAAACACATTTACAGTATTATATCAAATTTATAGATATAAGTTTACATCATCTGTTTACATAATGAATCATCTGCTAGTACCCAGGAAATACTGTCTTACATGATACAGAACACTGTGGACGTTATATGTATTCCTAAGACAACATCAAAAATTAAAAGATACCGTGAACAGGGAATTCACGTTTATTTACAGGCACAGTGGCTCCTTCGCCGACGATGAAAAGCAGCAGTATGATCGCTTTATGCAGCCCAGTGCGACCGACACAGCTGCTTCGCAGCAGCAGAGCCTCCGCGCACCGGGGGCGGCGTTCTCAGTGTTACGGCACACAGCACCGCAGTGCTGTTCACAATGTGCTGTTGGGGCCACTGTTACTTAAAAATAAACCACTTACCTGTGATGATAGGTCGCTTTTCCAGTTAGAGAGGGTACCTTAATGTAATTCTGTGAGAGCGAAGCTATGAGATAAGAAAACTAACACATTATTAACATAAATGTACTATCACTCACCTTATGCCTGTGCAAGGACAGGCTCTTCACTCTCAGACAAGTCCTGCGCAGGATGTCCTGCAGGATGAACGCTTGGGCCGTAGCTATGATGACAAAGCCTCACACTGTTCTTGCCATGAGGCTATTAGAGTTTCACAGGCAGACACACACACCAAGTTCAAACAGCAAGTTTGTAACTGTACAACATGGTGAGCACTCCCTATTCAGCAAGTGGAAGTGGTCATCATAAAGGCTTCCCTCCTCGGCCCTGACTGGTGTGGCTCAGTGGGTTGAACATCGCCCGACAGACCAAAAGGTCGCCCGTTCGATTCCCAGTCAGGACACATGCCTGGGTTGCAGGCCAGGTTCCCAGTGGGGCGTACGAGAGGCAACCCCACTTTGATGTTTCTCCCTTTCTTTCCCCCCTTTCCCTTCTCTCTAAAAATAGATAAAATGTAAAAAACCAAAATTACTATATAAAAAAAAGAAAAAGGACAAAATCAAACACTAGTGTTGAGGTGATACACTACAGAGGGACACAGGGAATTATCAGACAGGTGGTCACTGTTGGAGCAAGAGGCTGATTTTGATGAGGCTTTGCAAAGTTCATGACTTGGGAGAGTTCAAGGGTGATTTGTTTCGCAATGACTCATTAAAGTAATCTGTTTAGTGGGATTTTCTGTGTTTGTGTTTTAGTTCACAATAAAAAAAATGTTGGGGACACCTTTAATAGTGTCAACAATAAAAATAAAGTTAAAAAAAGGAAAAAATAAAAAGTAAATAAAAGCAATTAAAGAAAATTCCTCAATCTCATAACAGAAGTGTGTTTTGAAATTAAAAACAAAAAATGTATATTAAGAGTTCCGGCCAAGATGGAGGCATAGGTAGACACATTGTGCCTCCTCGCACAACCAAAAGAAGGACAACAACAAATTTTAGAACAAAAAACAACCAGAACTGACAGAAAATCAAACTGTATGGTAGTCCGACAACCAAGGAACTAAAGAAACTTTCACTGAGATCGGTAGGAGGGGCGAGACGTGACAGGCAGAGAGGACTCGCACGGGGCGGTGGCTGGCCTGGAGAGGTGGCAACTGCGAACCGGGCGTCCCACACCCATGTGCAGATAAACCGGGAGGAACAACTGGGGAGCGAGACAGACCACGCAACCCCGAGTTCCAACATGGGGAAATAAAGCCTCAAAGCTTCTGATTAAAAACTCCTGTGGGGGTTGAGGCGGCGGCAGTGGGAGAAACTCCCAGACTCACAGGAGAGCTCATTGGAGAGACCCACAGGGTCCTAGAGTGTACATAAGCCCTCCCACCAGGAATCAGAACCAGAATCAGCACTGCAGGGGCCCAATTTGACTGTGGGTAGTGTGGAAAGTCACTGAAAACCGGCAGAGAGCAGAGCAAGCACCATTGTTCCCTCTCAGACCCCTCCCCCATATACAGCGTCACAACGCAGCAACGTGGCTGCCCCGCCCTGGTGAACACCTAAGGCTCTGTCCCTTACTACATAACAGGTGTGCCAAGACAAAAATGGCCCAAATGAAAGAACAGATCAAAGCTCCAGAAAAAAAATACAACTAAGCGACGAAGAGATAGCCAACCTATCAGATGCACAGTTCAAAACACTGGTAATCAGGATGCTCACAGACTTGGTTGAATTTGGTCACAAATTAGAAGAAAAAATGAAGGATACGATAAGGGAAATGAAGGAAAATGTACAGGGAACCAACAGTGATGGGAAGAAAAATGGGACTCAAATCAATGGTGTGGTCCAGAAGAAAGAAAGAAACATTCAACCACAACACAATGAAGAAACAAGAATTCAAAAAAATTAGGAGAGGCTTAGGAAACCTCCAGGATGTCTTTAAACATTCCAATATCCGAATCATAGGGGTGCCAGAAGGAGAAGAGGAAGAGAAAGAAATTGAAAACTTATTTGAACAAATGATGAAGGAGAACTTCCCCAATTTGGCCAAGGAAATAGACTTCCAGGGAGTCCAGGAAGCTCAGAGAGTCCCAAAGAAGTTGGACCCAAGGGGGAACACACCAGGGCACATCATAATTACATTACCCAAGATGAAAGATAA
>VMDR010005585.1:0-50651 GCA_007922815.1 Macrotus californicus
AAATTGCTAATGTAAATTGCAGCTGCCGACCAACACATATACATTTTTCTTTACTGAAAGTATTAAAACTGTATGATACATTATCTCTGGACAATGACTGGAAAAGAGGGAAACTAATATTGGGCTAAGTGATTTCACATGTGATGTCCTATTTACTCCTCTCAAGTATTCATTGAATTAAGGACCATTTTCCCCATCCTTATAAATGAGGTTACTATGGAAACTGATGCTAAATGGCTTGTTCATAGTAACATAAATGTAAGAACAGGGGCTAAAACCCTAATATCAAATTCTAAATCTTGTACTGTTTTTACCATATTGAGGAAGCCTGGTCTCAAGTGTTCTAGAACTTCCTCCTTCTAGGACGATGGTAGGACTACACTTTCCCGCCCACTTGAGGTCAGGTATGGCCACGTGACTTGCTCTGGCCAGTGAAGAGTGGGTGAATGTGACCTGCACCACTTCTGTGGCGAAAGCCTCAAGAGCCAGTGCACACAATTTACCTTGTTCTCTCTAGTCTTCTGCCACAACGTGGAGCAATATTCAACACAGCAGCTGTTCACTGACTTTGGTTTCTGGAATGAGGACACCGTGGAGCACAGGCCCTATCCAACCTTTGGTAGACATGCAGATGAGGAATAAATATTTCTACTTTAAGCACTAAGTTTTGAGATTGTTCATTTTGGCAACTTAAACTAGCCAATCCTGACTCACTGGTGCTGAAAATAAGGTGTTCTCATGAAATTCCTAAAGTATGTAACTTTTGCTTGAAGGGCCAGTCAGCAAATGATGAGGAAACTTACTGGAGACCAAAAGTCTGGGACGATATGTTATAATTTTTTTTTCTACAATACCATAAAAGTCAGATAATGTGATGATCTCACAGCTCTAGAAGTGGGAAAATAGAATATTAGTAACCAATATAGGTATTGGTTTCTGCATTTAAATGAATTTGACAAGGTACTACAAGAGATGACCATAGCAAAGAACTAACCAGTTTTTAATCAGGAATGGAAGGGGAATGAAAGAGTCTAGAAATTTGGAGACTTGGAAGAGGCAACTGCATGGAAAATCTTTTGAGAAATAAAGACCAATTAGACCTAAGTTTTGTGGCAAAGATCAAATCAAGTTATGATAATCATATGAGTAGTTAAAACCTCAAATGGATTAATACATTGCCCGGCAAATCCTTTCAGTTAGAAAAATAAAATGGCTTAGGGTTTAGCAATTCACCAAAGCTTAATAGGCTTAAAGTGCTCGCAGCTGAGAAAAAGGTAAGTCTTGAAAGAAAGAACTACAGATGCATCAATGATACATGGAGCTGACAAGAGTAAAACAGGTAAGAAGGTAACCACATTCTGAAATCAAGAACATGGATTAAGAAAATTGGCACTGAAAAAGGACTCCTGGATTCTTAATCTTCTGCAGAAAATGAGCAAGGTGTATAACCTGCTCAGTAATCCAATGTCCTCTGCAGATGTGGCCAAGAACAATAATGGCAAAGAAAGAGCTCCCAGAGGGGGTAGCCATAACCACAGAGAACACGAACTGTGAGTCCTTCCCAGGGAAAAAACTGGGACCTAAGTAAGGAAATGCCATTTCCCTCTGAACATTTGTCTAGAATTTCTCCAGAGTAACAATTTTTCTGGTAAACAACTAACTAAATAAATAAATAGGCACCTAGAATACCTTATTCTTTATTTTAAATCATCTCTATCTCCCACATGTCGCAGAAGGCTAATTGTTGGGGACACCTCCCAGCACATCAGATTTTCTGTGAGTTTGTCACCTGGTCACTTTCTGTAGCTCTCAGATGTCCTGTGCTGCTTGTCTTGAATATCATAAAGAATTTCGCACTTTGGGTCTCAGTTTCCTCATTTTTCAGTTGAAGAGCTCTTTCTAGGTGATTTTTTAAAGACACTTGTGATTTTTTAAATACACTTTTACTTTTTTAAATTGTAATTCCATTCTCTGCCAGTAGTGGGCAGTTCTTAAACTTTATCCAGGGTTCAGACAATGAAAGACTTGCACTGATGAGGGGCATTAGGCACAGGATAGATTCTTCTGTGTTTAGGATGGTGGCTTTGACCTGGGAAATTTTATGTGTACATTCCTAGTCAAAATATTTAGAAACACGACCACAAGATGCATAGAACAAACACCTGACACAGAAAACAGAAAAACAGAAAAGTAACCTCAGTTTCCAAAGCATGCATAAGCCCTTTGCTCTGTCTGGAACATTCTTCCCATACCTCACCCCATACCTGTATCATTCCTGCTTATCCTTCAGCCTGCAGAGCAAGCCTCACTTCTAGGAATGCTGACGTCAGCCCCAAGATTAGGTTAGGTTCCCATAACTCCTGTCCTTTGCTCTGTTCATTCCACTCATAACTACATATTCAGTGTTTATCTTCCTCACTCAGATCTAAGCCCTACAAGGGCAGAGAGTGTAGTTATCATGTTCATCTGTGCCTAGCACAGTACCCGACACTCAGCAGGTACCCAACAAATGTGTTGCATGAAGGCCTCTCCAGTTGCCTTCATATTTCAGTGCTATGGAATAATTACTTCCCCTGCCACAGTGCCCTGTAACTGTGCTTTGTGGCGGAAGAGAAGAAACCAGGAATTAGAGAAAGTGTGCCCCATTGGTTTTGCCAAAACCATAATCTGTTAGATCAATTGCAGGGAGCAGCGGGGAGGGAATGTCAGCAGAATACTTCAAACTGTAATTATATTCAATGCAGAAGACTAAAATATGCATACTCTGAAAAAGTACTTCACATATAACTACAGAGCAAATACTATTGGGTAGCTATTATTTAAGGACTCGCTCGTACCCAGTTTCTGCATTTCTACAACAACTGTTAGAAGGCAAAAGATTCTTAAGTTGACACATGTGTGATTAAATACGCAGAGTCTTTCTGGAGACATACAAGAACCTGAGAACTGTCCACCCACACAGTCTACATTAAGTCGCCTATGCCATTCCACTGTCTTCATCATGACTGTAATAGTCCAGGAAACTCTTTTCCAGGAAGTAAAAGTTACAGATAATTGTATTGTTCGCTTCAGAAGCATCCAGAAAAACCATGTCAAACTGTTCAGGTTTTCAATAGATAGCTGTCAAATGATTATTCTCTTAGACTTTTTGAAACACTGACCTTGCTGTGTCCACAATCTTAACATGATTCTCATCCAATCTTAATCAACCCCCTACACTGAAAGACCCCCCTCGCCTTAAACCAGACCCCAAAACCTCACAAATATCTTGATTGCGCCCTTCCTTCCCAGACATTACTACGGCTCGTTCAAGGCAGTGACCTCCCTCACCACCGTTTGAGTAAACCCAGCTCTATCCCAGTGGGTGCCAGGGCAGTATTTTCAGGGAGCTAGCATTCAACAAAACTGACAGTGGTTACTTCTGAGGAGGAAACTGAAAGAAAAGATGTGGACGCTGTTGAATTTTTATAGCGGTAGGTCTTATCTATTCCGAAATAAATGATAAAGCAAAACAAAATACAATTTAAACACGTAAAAGAATGTGGAACACATGTTGTGCACTCTCCTCTCTGACCAGAAGGTGTCATTCCTTGCTCAGGGCTGGGAAAGAAATGACAGGAGGGATCTCAGTGACAGCGCAGAGGACCTAAATGGGACTGGAAATGTTAGCTCCTGGAAAGAAACGCCCGGGGTCTCTCCTCACAATGATAGCTAATATTTATTGGATACTTTCTAAATGCCAAAAATATTTAAAAACATATTTCTCGAGGTAAAGTTAGTGTATGACTAACTACATATATTTAAAGTGCGAGCATGATGAATTTTGACATATGTATGCAACTGTAAAATCATTCCTGCAGTCAAGATAATAAACATCATCCCCCAAAGTTTCCTCCTCTTGAGTGGTAATCCATCCCTCCTTCATTCTAGCTAAGTTTGTAAGCACTTTTCATAGATATTTCATCCTCACCTTGCTCTTTAAGTACTATTACGCCCTCTTTACAAAGGAGAAAACTGAGAGGTAGACAGGTTTAGTAACTCAACTTAAGGAGCTGTTTATACGAACACAGGCGGATCTGATACCAGATACACTAGATCAGCCATTTTCAGACTAGAGCACACCTGGGGTGTGAAGATTTTCTGAAGGTACAAGGGCTTCGATCTTTGATCTCCAACTTCCTCACACAATCTCCATCTCAACAGTTCACCAAGAATGGGGTATGAGTTGAAGCTTCATGATCATTCCTCGTTTCCCTCCCTCTTTCCCCTTGACAAGAGGTGTAATTTTAATTCATTCCACGGTGCATTGTTTTTGTTCTGGGGTTTTAAAAAAATTGAAATATTGTCACTTTGTGTAGGTAAGGTAATTTAATACAAAATTCTTTTTCAGTCAAGATTTACAATACTTTCAACCAAATTGAAGAAAGACTAATCAAGCTGAGTACTCATAATAGATCACTAAGAATAATTTTTGATAACAGGTTATTATATGCTTTTTGGCATAGAACTTGAAAGAGATTGGAAAATTTAGTGAAATTGCTAAAGCTAAATGCCTTCTGCTCCTACTCATTTATTTACATGGGTGAGATTTCTCAAAGAATGCATCTATAGAAATTAAAAACAGGAATAAAAGTAAGCCTGATTCTGATCTCATTCTAGAAATGAGTAATAATCATCTATAGATATATGCACAAACTGAAAAAACAACTATATTCATCTCATTAGGAATGGTGTTTCTGAGTTTATTGTACATTTTATGTTCAATATTTATTTACCAAAATATATGGTTGTTTAACTTTATTCTTCAAATTTGTTCCGTTTTGATTTATTGTGTTTTTTAATAATTCTGTTGTTAACTCAATCCACAAGAATTCTTTTTTTAAAAATGTTTTGTTTATTTATTTTTAGAGAGGGATTAGGGAAGGAGAAAGAGAAGGAAAGAAACATCGATGTGAGAGACACATTGATAGGTTGCCCCTGGCACACCCCCAACTGGGGGCCTGGCCCACAACCCAGGCACAGGAATCGAACCAGCGACCCTTTGGTTCACAGGCTGGTGCTCAATCCACTGAGCCATGCCAGCCAAGACCACAAGAATTCTTGAATATCTTTAAGTCTTATAAAATAAAAACACTTTTCTACTTCAAGTTACATATGTATTTTGTGGTGGAAAGTTTAATAGGGTAATCAATAAAACTTTTAAGCATAAAATACATTAGAAAAAATTCTATGATGAAAGTAGATGGAAATATGAATTGAAGGGGGAGCAGGAACAATGTAAAAATTCTGACTATTGAACTTCTTTGTGTAATTTTTTAATGAATAGTGGGTATCAAGTTGTATGGACTACACATTATGTTGTATAGTGTTTCTCAAGTGATACGCTTTATTCATGCCAATATGATAATATCCAGAAATCATATTCTTTCAACTATTTAAATGTAAGATTAAAAATTTAGATGTTGAGTGAAAACACTCCAGGAAATATACGCTTTTAAAATTTTCTTTTAGGAGATAGGCAATAAAAAATGTCCAAAGTTCATGTTTTTCCTCATATTTCCTAAAAACAAGCACAAAGCACAAGAGACAAATGATGCAAAAGGTGAAGTTGAAATGCAAAGGCGGTTGAGAAGCCTGAAGGACTACTGACCGCACTGAAGAGTAAGGATGTCTTTAGGAGGTGGCACTGGATTTGGGTCTTGGGAAAAAGAAGGCAATAGATAAAATTTTTAAATGCAGTGGGGGAAAGTAGGGTGACCTGTACTGTTACACAACCTTGATCTTCTTCATTCAGTTTATTCAACAAATATTTATAAAACGTCTATTTTGAACATTTGAATGCTGAGAATATAATAATGACCTGGTCACAATCTCTGTTTCCTAGGTGTTTACAATCTAGATGCATGTTGGTGTTCTTTTGCTATCATGAATTTTGCAGCTTAAAACTATACCCATTTATTTTCCTGCAGCTCTGTAAGTCAGAAGTCTTGGCTCGGCTCGGCTCGCTCCATTCTCTAGGTCGAACAAGACTGACATCAAGGTATCGTCCAGCCTGAGCTCTTCTTTGGAGGAGATGGTGACAATCTGCTTCCAAACTCATTCAGGTTGTTGGCAGAATTAAGTGGCTTGTAGCTATAGTTGAGGCTCCTTTTTCCTTGCTGCCTGCCTTCCTTATCTTTTCCCCCTCCAACTTCAAAGCCTGCAACAGCTGGTGAGGACGTCCTGCTTGTGTTTCAAATCTGACTTCTCTTCTGCTGTGTTACTTCTGCCTCCAGATGGAGAAAGTTCTTTGTTTGTAAGAGCTCAGGTAATTAGATTTGGACCACCCAGGTAATCCAGGATAATCTCCCTATTTTAAGGTGTATAATCTTAATCATATCTGCAAAGTCCCTTTTGCCAAATAAAGTATCATATTCACAGGTTCTCAGGTGTAGGACATGACATCTTTGGGGGCCTTCCTACCCACCATAAGAAGAGGTCAGATGAGTGCAGGGACATTTATAACACAGTATCATGGGCCCCCTTATATGGATAAATACAGCATTCTATGGGGCACATAGCATATCTAATCTTGAAGGAGAAGTGGGAAAAACCTCTTTGTATTAACTATTGCCACGTAACAAACTGCCTGAAACATAGTGACTAAAACAATATATGCATATTATTTCATGAGTTTCTGCGGATCAGAAATTCAGGAGCCGTTAAGCTTGTGATTCTAGTTTAAGCTCTCTCATGAAGTGACAGGATGTCAGCTGGGACAGCCATCTGAAGGCTTGACTGGAACTGAAATACCCTCTTTCAAGCTCACTCACAGGCCTGCTGGCAGGAGGACTCGGTTCCTGGCTGGCTGTTGGCTGGAGGTGTCAGTTTTTCACCATCAGAGCCTCTCTAGACTGTTTGAGTGTCCTTACCATGTGGCAGAAAACCATAATATCTACTATTTCCTGAGCTTGTCATCACTTCTGCCTTCTAGTCATTAGAAGTGAGTCACTAAGAAAGCTGACATTGAAGAGGAAGGGAATTAGGAGCCCTTGCATGACCACTCCCTTAAGCATTAACCCCCAGGGATAACACCTAGGCCTCAACTGTGTTTCAGCTTCAGACCCAGAAAGAACCGCAAAACCAGGCAAGGACACCATGGCTGACATCAGGACCAGCTGTACTGACTAATGACCCCCTGCCCTGGCACTGACCAATCAGTGGAAACCATGATCCTGAAAGGACACACTTGGAAAGCTGATGAATATTCTATTGGGATCCTCCCCTGGGACCTCCAGATAAATGTCCTCAAGAAGAGGACCCAGTGCAGCTCTCTCTATGGAGCACACCCACGCCTTTCCCACCACCCCCTTTCCTCAGGTGCATTTTCCTGGCCTCTCTCTCTCTCCTAAGCTCCAAGGGCCCTTCTTTTGCCTTTGTAACTTGTTCCCTGAGCCCATTTCTTCTACAGCTCACTTCTACCTGTGACTTTCTAAATAAGCTTTCTCATAGTTTGAGTCTTGGCTCTATTCTTTCTTAGCCAAAACTCAAGTACTGAGGTTGCTGAACCGAGGTCAAGTCTGACCCCACCGGTCTAATTCCGAGTGCTGTTTCACCACCACCAACACAACTACAGTGAGATACCATTTTATACCCGGCAGGAAAGCGAGAATCAAAAAGTCAGGTAGCAACAAGTAGTGAGGAGGATGTGCAGTAGTCAGAGCTCTCACACACTACGGGTGGGAATGTAAAATGGTACAGCTACTTTGGAAAACAGTGTAGCAAGTCCTCAAAAGATTTAACTTTTCCCACCGCTTATCCACAATGCCCAAGGACACATACTCCAGGCTGAATCAGTGATGTCACCAAGCACCCAGGCTCCTTCTCTCTCTGCTCTCTCATTTTCAGCATGTGATTTCCATCTACATGGTTGCAAAATGGCTCTGTTGCCAATGACTGCTCTTTCCCCAGGAATCTAGTCCCTGTTCCAGATAGCAAGACATAAAGGTCAAAAGCTTTCCCTCCAGGGTAGGAGGTAGGGATGGCTGGGGTGGGGAGTAGTTGTTGGGGGGAAATGGAGACAACTGTACTTGAACAACAATAAAAAAAAATAGAACAGCATTGGGAAGTAATAAAAAAATATAAACTAAAAAAAAAGCTTTCCCTGTGTGAGGCTTTGCCATTTTATTCAGAAGCGATTTATTTCCAGAGACTTCCAATTTCTTTTGTTGGCTAGAATTCTGCCACATGGTCACCCCTCACTGCAAGTGATTCTGACAAGCTGAGTATGTTAGCTGGGCATATTGCTGCTTCAAATAAAATTGTGCTTTTTGTTAGTGAGGAAGAAGGGAATGGTAATGAGGAAGTATCAGGTGTATATATCATAGCGTGTAAGCACTCAAGGATCTGACATTCTGGTGGGGGCACTGGGAGGGTTAACAGAAAAGGTGACCCCAGCTCGGTAAGTCCCCTCAGTGTGAAATAGAGTGGTGCAGGAGCAGAGGGGAGTTCTTAGGGAAGACACACTTACTAGAGCAGAAAACATACCTTGAAGGCCACACTTGTTAGGGCTAGTGGAAGTCTTGCAGGCAGAGAAAAGATGGAAAGACTTTCCACACAGTGTGATAAAAGCATATATGAAAATTATCAAAGAGCATAGTGGAAATAGGGAACTAAGTGTGGCTTGGTACTGCCAGAGGAGAAATTGTGAGGCTAGAAGGCCCAAGATGGAGCTAGAGGGGGAGACACAAGAGGTACTCCGCACTCCGCCTTTCCGCCTGAAAGCGGGCATACATTATTTCCCTTAGTGTGGTGTCTTCCCCTCCATACCAGAACACTCATCACAGGAGTTAGAAAGCCAGCACTGACTTGAGTCTGCACGAACAAACCTTACTGAAAGAATGCTTACCTTCCTCTCCTGTGTCCCATGTATTTGCCATCTTACCCTTTATTGCCCCCGGAGGACAACCCCCTTTGCTCTGCTTTGGCACCTCTCAACAGTGTGTCACCCCTTGATAAAATAGTAATTACAAGCCCCGGGGCCTGTTTTCACTTTTTCTTTTTTTTCCTTAAGTATAGTTTATTGATTATGCTATTACAGTTGTCCCAATTTTCTCTCTCCTTTAGCCCCCTCTGCCCTGCACCTCCCCACCCTCCAGCATTCCCTCCTTTAGTTCATGTCCATGGTTCATATATATATAAGTTCTTTGACGTCTCCATCTCCTATACTATTCTTTTTTTTTTTTTAGATTTTATTTATTTATTTTTAGACAGAGGGGAAGGGAGGGAGGGAGAGAGGGAGAGAAACATCAATGTGTGGTTGCCTCTCACTTGGCCCCTACTGGGGACCTGGCCCGCAACCCAGGCATGTGCCCTGACTGGGAATCGAACTGGCGACCCTCTGGTTCACAGCCTGCGCTCAATCCATTGAGCTACACCAGCCAGGCTCCTACACTATTCTTAACGCCCCCTGTCTATTTTGTACCTACCAATTATGCTTCTTAGTCCTTGTACCTTTTCACCCATTTTCACTTTTTTCATGTTCAGCCACCATATGCACGTAAAATAAACCTTTTTTCCTGTAAATTTCTTTGGTTTTTTATTTGTTCTTTGCCAATTTAATTCACAGGCCTCAGCCGCTGAATATAAGGGGGTTAGAAGAGAAAAGGTTTTTTTCTCTCCTACATAATCCACAGCCTAGAATCCTGGCAGTTTTCCTGGACTCTTCCCCGACTGTCCTGTCTTACATTCAATTAGTCACTGGCAGCGGTGAGCTTTACCTGAGCCCTGGGCTCAGCCTGGAGACGCTTGAAACTTCATTTTATTTATTTTTGCGTTCTCAGGCCTGTAGAGTACCTGGCGTATAATAAAAACATATATGGAGAATTCACTATGTGTACTATGACACCAAGAGTCACTTAATCCTCACAGTCACCTTACTTCTGAAGTATGCAGAAATATGCACAAATGTTTACATTTTAGTAAGTGGAACAATGTAAATTTCCTCATTAACATCCTTCTGTTCGGTGTAGTTGATGATTTAAGTCATAAAAATGTTATTTTTCTCCTATCAGAAGCCCCAAAGATACAAGAATAGTGTCTGCAATGATTTAAAATGTTTTCTACCCAGATATAACTTCTTGTGTCTTGAGGATCACCATTCCACCTCCACTGCGAAAAGGGTGGGGGTGAGGGGGACCATGACAACGCTCTGGTAGAAGCTACAAAGCCGAATGTAGTAGAGGGTAGGGCCTTCCAGGAGTGGGAGGAGTGTCCACGACTGCCCTCTTTTCTCCAGAGTTCTCTCTGCTCTCTTCCTGTGGTGCCTATTGGGTAAAGCGGGCATCCAGGTTGCCTCCTTTGAGTGTGTTCCCCATCTTCTCTCACTTTGGGAACTCCTAGGAGGACCAGGGCAGAGTCTTGGGTGGAGGAAACAGGGAATGAATCATTCATGCGGCGTTGGGCTCAGGGAACGATCTCTACATCATGGACTTACTTTTCCCTAACTCTGTCGTTCAGAGTTTAGCATCTTGAGCAGGAGCAGAGTGCGGACATCGAGGGTAAAGTGTGTAGTTATTTAGAGATCTTTGCTGTTTAAATATCACTCATCTTTTCCTCCCCTCCCTTTGCCTCCAAACCTGTTTCCAAAACAAAACCACTGAACCGAGGAAGAGCTTACATGATGAGGGGTTTCCCATGTGCGTAAGTGCTGGGGTCATGCAGGAGAAAAGCAGAGAGAGAGAGAAAAGCCTGGCAGCCCCTTTTCTTGTTATCAGGCACTGTTTGCTCTGCCATCCCTTAAATAGGACTCTCTACTCTGATCCCTCCCTGCATCCTCAACATGATTCTTTAAGAAGTCAGAATCAAAAGATTTAAGGAAGAAGCCAAAATATGAGAAACTTTGTCATCCACAGAAACATTCACAGAGGCAACTGCACAGATTTTCATTTCAAGAAAAAAAATTTATTGTTTTTAGTCTATTTCCGAAGCCCTAACTAAATTATATCTTCCCCTAGATTTAACTTCCAGGAAGACATCCTTATCTTCCCTGTACCGCCCTCTACCACCATCTCCTCTCTGGAGAGTCTCTGAGAGGGCTAAACCGCATCTCCCCCCCTCCCGCCAATGCCCCCTCCCCGCCCCGTGGTCTTTCCCATGGCATTCCTCCGTTGTGTGATGATCCCCAGCCTTCTCCCCCAACCCCTTATTTTAGCATCTAAGTATCTGTGAGGTAGTCCAAAGTAGCTGAGCTTCAGGCCTGCTCATCTGTTAGCCACTCACTAGACAGTTTAGAGAAATCATGTCGTTTGATTGAATGAGGTCTGCTTTAAGAGGCAGAAGAATGCTTTCCAGAAGAATAATGTCATAGAGGATTAATGTAGCCTCTTTCCAACACCTGTCCTGGGGCGGGGGGCGAGGGTGGGGGCGCAAAAACAAAAACAGAAGAGCACATCATAATACTCAGAAAGTCTTCACAATTACAGAGCAGCTTTTTCCTACCTAAAAAAAATCTCACAAATGCATGATGAGATTATTAATGGTGTTATCTCAAGGTAGTAGAATCAAGTAATCCTCACTTTTGTCTTAGTATTTTTGTGTAATTTAAAAATAATTGAGAAAATTCATTAATTTTCTATCAGGAAATAAAACCATGTTGTTTTTAAAAATCACATAGAACCCCTCATATACAAATGACACCTAACTTTTTCTGATGTGAACTATGGAGACTATTAGTCTCTCTTCAAGCGTTTAGGACAAAAAAGAAAAGCCCACTTTTTATCAAAAATAGGCTTCCAAAAGGCAACAACAGTAACTCAGAAGAAGGTCCCCTTAACTTCTGAACACTACCACCCTACCCCAAAAGCCCACCCTTCTCTCTTCTGGCCTTACCTCATTCACAGGAATCAGAATACTGAATTGTTGCCTGTTCATCTGTGAAGTAAAATGACATTCTATTACATTGTAGGCTTCACACATTCGAGAGAAAATACTTCCTAAAAGCTACTGCTTTAGCCCTTTTCAAAGGATCCCTACAGGTTACATTCAGAATTACAGGAAGGTTCCGATCACTGATATTTGCCCTCTTAGGGTAAACTATTAATCACGGCAAGAATATTAATAGCCTTTAGAGAACAATGGCTCATGTTTTTCTTTTGGTCTGTGGGCCACATCCTATAAAATATCTCTAACACAGAAGACTTTTTGAAATGGTATATAATTGAATTAAAGTATTTTAAGAGATTGGATAATGTAATTATATGCTACTTGCCATGGGAAGCAGTATTTGTAAAATTAGGAGAGATATTTTAAAGAATAAAGCAGAACCATGTTGGGAGATGCAGGTCAAGCTCAGCTCTTACCTGGTAAGTAGTAATCGTAGACTTTGATGGTTGCTGGTTTCAGGTTTGTGACTAACACACTTTGGCTGATGGTGAAGGTATAGGTCTGAGTCTTCTTGTTGAGCTATGGGGAAAATACACAACATCACATTAAAACTAAAGTGAAAATATCACTCTGTGTAATGTGGAGGTTAATAGCCTGTTGTCTTCACACAGATTTCTGAAACCCTTGTATCCGTCCCTTCTGCCCTATGCCGGGCTCAAAGGTATTGACTTGGGCTGACTTTCTGGCTCTTTCTTCTTAGCATCTTGCAGCTTCCTGGCCCCTCTGCAAAATGCTTCCCTATATCCATGGTCCACTTTAACCCACAGCCTCTCCACTAAATAAACTGAAGTGGCCAAGAAACAGAGACATTTCTCCAGTTCCTCTGTGCTCCCTCCTGGACTTGGACAGGCCAGTCTATCACTCCATACTCAAAAAAAGGTATACATGAAAGCATCAAAAACCTTACAAAAATGTTTAACATCATGATTTCAGGGTTGTTCAAAGGAAACTATACTGGACTCATTCAAAATACGAACCCCTGGCTCTCTGGGAGATAAGAAAACACAGTTTGATGAATGAGATGGTGTGAGGGAAGGGGGCTGGAAATGGATGTTAGTAAAAATACTCAGTTTTCACTGGAGATACTCTTGTCTGTCAATTTCACAATAAAGTTACTTTTGTTCTCTGAGTTGAATAAATTATGATAAAATAGATAAAATAGGCATTTGTAACAATTTTTAGAAGATTACTGGTCCTAGAGAACTTGTTTTGTTGACGTGAAAGGTTACATGCAATGTCAAATATTAACATTATATATTTTTAAAAGATTTTAGTTATTTATTTTGAGAGAAAAAGGAGGGGAGGGAGGAAGAGAGGGAGAGAAACATCAATGTGCCAGAGAAACATCGATCGATCGGTTGCCTCTCACACCCCCCCACCTGGGAGCCTGGCCCACATCCCAGGCATGTGACCTGACTGGGAACTGAACTGGCAACCTTTTGGTTCGCAGGATGATGCCCAACCCACTGAGCCACACCAGTCAGGGCTAATATTAACATTATTATTAAGTTAATATTAATAGTAATGTTTATTGAGGGCTTACTCTATCCACTTACTCTATCCTAGACATAGCTCTGAATATTTTTATTTAAGATTTTACTTATTTATTTTCAGAGAGAGAAGGGAGGGAGAGAGGGAGAGAAACATTGATCATTGATGTGTGAAAGAAACATCAATTGGTTGCCTCTTGTTCACCCCCAAATGGGGACCTGGCCTGCAACCCAGGCATGTGCCCTCACAGGGAATCGAACCAGCAGCCTTTTGTTTCACAGGCCAGTGATCAATCCACTAAGCTACACCAGCCAGGGCACTCTGAATATTTTTACATGTCTTAGATCATTTAATTTTTTCAATAGCTGAGATAAATAACTATTTTTTACCACTACCCACACTCATGTTACAATGGAGTAAACAGACACTCAACAACTTGCAGGCGATGCGGAAACCAGGATTTCAGCCCGGGCAGTCTGGCATCAAAGCCTCTGCTATTAACACCTATCCTACACTCCAGAGCTGGAAGGCCACACGTGGCCACCGAGCACCAGAGGTGTAGCCAGTCAGAACGGAGATGTGCTGTCAGAGAAAAATACAAACTGGGTTTCAAAGATGTAGTAAGAAAAAATAAAGAATAAAGATACTTCATTAGCCCTGGCTTGCGTGGCTCAGTGGATTGAGCGCTGGCCTGTGATCGGAGAGGTGGCGGGTTTGAGTCCCAGTCAGGGCACATGCCTGGGTGGCGGGCCAGGTCCCCTGGTTGGGGGCGAGTGAGAGGCAGCCAACTGCTGTTTCCCTCCCTCTTTTCCCCTCTCTCTGAAAATAAACAATTTTTTTTTTTTAAAAAAAGATACTTCATTAACACTTGCTATATTAATTATATGGTAAAATAAAAATATTTGGGGTCTATGAGGTTAAATAAAATATATTTACATTAAAATTAATTTTATGTTCCTCTTGACTTTTTAAACTGTGCCATGAGAAAATTTTAAATGGCATGGATGGCTCACACTTTGTGAGTGTGAGGCAGTGCTGCCCTGAAGGACACGAGGCTATTTTTGGTATACCAGCATGGAGGCAGAATCCATCTGGTGGCTGTGAACTCATTCTCTCAGGACCCTCATCCCTGTGTATGGGACACCAGTAAATACAGATTAGAAGGGAATTTACAAAACATAAACAATCAAGCTCTTTGGTCCAGTTCTTGAATACCTACCTCTTCCAAGTAAATGTTAAGTGTGTCAGGTCCAGACTCAACCTTCTTCACCAGTGGTTGCTGGAGAAGCTGAATAAGAAAGGAGAAAAAAAGGAGACAGAGATCCAGAGCCTTCCCTGTGCCCTAGAGGAATCTCCCAAAGCTCTGTCATGATGAAGGAAACAGCATATACTGTGGAAAGGCAAGAAAAGGAACAAAGACTATTCCAGGTCCCATTTCATGTATCTGGTACACCTTTGTAGTTCGTTTAGATAACACAGTCATGAGTTGTGTATATACATTATGATGCCATCTTACCAATTTTTTAATAACATTAGGTCCCCTGGGAGCTAGTAAGTGAAGAAAAAAGAAGTGACTTACTAACTGACTGGTGCCCTCCATGGGGCTGAACCCAGAAAGCATCTTCACTTCCACAATGGCCATGTTGGAAGAGCTGCGACTCCCCACATAACTGAGGGCAGAAAGAAGCAAGCCTGTGTGAGCCCATGATTTTCCCTCTCAGCCTGCTCTGTCCCAGCACACACACAAACACACATACACACAAATCCCAGTTCAGCTTCTATGGTCCAGGAGCCCCCACCACAACCTCTGCTTTCCTTACCTGGTGTGGATCGTGAGAGTCAAGGATCGAGGTGAAGTTGGTTGGTCACATCTAGCTTTTCCCATTTCCACACTAAGACTAAAGGTCTCCACATTTTTAGGAGGGAGAATATTGTATCTCAGCACCGTCTAGTGGGAATAAATAAATTTGAGTTGAGAAGAACTTTAGAAATTATACTGAAACTACTTTTGTTATAAATGAGGTACATAGAGAGAAGGTTCTACTTGAGGTGAAGATGCCCTCAGACTCACCTTCCCAACACACACTTGTTCTCTTGGATCTCTCCTTACCTGTACATAGACACAGCCCTGGCCTGTGGCCTCCAAGGTGTACACTCCAGGGACATTGGGCAGAGTCTCTTGCTGAAATATCAACCGGTTGGCAGCCTGAACATTGAAAGAGTGCTGGAAATTCTCAGCAGATTTTACAGCCAGGTTGACTTCCTTAGATGGCATGTAGGCAGTGGTGGCATATTTGGCAAGAGCTTGGAGAGCAACTACAGTATCCTGAGGAAGACGATCAAGCATATGCTTACCATTTTGTGAGCCATGGGAATTAACCTCAAACAACACTATAACCATACATCTGGTGGCAGTTTGCTAGTTTGGATGACAAATCTTTTAAATATCCAAGAACCACATTCACGAGCACTGGGGAAGCTGATATAGAAATCGTAGTGTCTCACTTGTATAGAAAAATCTCCATCAAGTTACTATTGAACACCCATCGGTCAGTAGGCTAATCTCATACATTCATATCCAGCAACCAAACCTAGCTTCAAAATGGACTATTGTTAGAAGCAAGTGGATAACTGTTCAGTATACGTTTTACAATTTCCTTATTTGAGGACGAAACAGCAGCAACTGGATAGCCCTAGAAATTGCACAGTTTTCAAATTATTTAGCTGTAATAATATTTTATGGCACCATTGGAAAGGGTATTAGGAAATCTTTAGGATATCCTTCCTTGCCAGCCAAGGTTTCTTAGCCATTATGCCATGTGATGAACTTTTCTTCATCTGGGAATAAGACAGGTAACCTGTCACTAAGACGGTGTGGCATCATGTACTTCAAACTTTTTCACTCTGAAAACATTTGATCTTTATTTATATAAATTGCAACTAGGGGAAAGAGAAAAAGAATGAGGTGTTCAGCAAAACTCTCATATCTCACTCTGTGTTGAGAATTTCTACAGGCTCGACACTTAGTAAAATATCTATTACTGAATAAAGGAACCCACTTCTTCCTGTCCCAAATGAAAAAGAACAGTCATATTTAGACATTGCACTATCACATAAAAATAAGAAGACATGCCACCACCCTGGGGAAGCTGTGAACAAGTTATACCTCTGCAGCTTGACAACTTTTGTGTCTACCCTCTGTGAACTGGAGCCACGGACGTCCTCACTGCTTGGGCATGTGACGCGATTCAAGGAATGGGACACATCATCAGCTCAAAAAACTGATGTGGGTGATATGTAACTTAGAATAGCCGAGGATTTTATTGAGAAACAAACCTGACATATATCTGTCACTGAGGGGTTCCAACATTTGATCCACTGCTTTTTAAAATTATATATTATAATTATTTAGGGCTCAACAACAAGAAGGAAGTCTTTCCTGATATTTGGTCAAGAATTTCCCTGAAATAAGGAAGCAGAGTCCCAGATAATATTTTAAAGTTCCAAGTGAGTTATTACCATACTCCAGCTCAGTGCACTTAACATCTTTACTGGACACTCTACCTACTACAATCTGTTCATTCTTCCAGATCTAAATTACATGTTATACCCTCAGTAAAACTGGCCCTAATTTCAACAAGAATATAATCTCTGTGTGTTTTCTTGTTTACTTCTATATCCTTGGCAACCTGGACATGGTAGGTTTTAACATTTGCAGAACAAATGAACTAAAGATGACTTTCTTTGTTATCATCTGATCATTTTCATGTCATTATTTACATTTGTCATACCTTTTCCCCCTACTGCCACCCCACTAATTCATTTCTCCTTCACCCCAATCTAAATAAATGAAATAATCTCCCGATCTCTTCAAATCCAGGATTTCCAGCCTCTAAATCATCCTATTCACCAAGTGACAGATTGATCTTTCTGAAACAAATTAAGAGCTCCTCAGTATTAGGCACAAACTTGAGTCTGATATGCAAGGCCCTTCATAATATGAACCTACCCTGCCTTTCCAACCTAAGTCCCACTATGCTTCAGGTAAACCAGTTTTCCCAACAGCTACTCTATACTTTTGCCAATGGGTGTCTCTACTCACACCATTTCCACTTCCTTTCGATAGTTACCTACCAAAATTTTACATATTCTTTTAGATCTACCTCAAATGCCATTCCCCTGTGAAGACTTTTATCCCTCAAGCTGATATGAGCTTCCTCTCCTTTTTGTTTCTTTCTTTTTAATTTTCCTCTCTCTTTTTTGTATTCAATATTTTGTGCCTTTTATATCTCTCTTATATTATATAACCAGACCCTGCTTTGTAATATATAGAACTTTTTCTAGCTTTCCTTTTAGATTGTAAACTCTTTAGACTATATCTCACTAGCTTTTCAATACCTGAAATAGTAGAAGAAGGTATGCCCATAAAAATCTTCCTTTTATGCTTACAGACCCCATAATTAGCTTTCTAATTTGTGAATATATAAATTTAGCAATAATTGTATATGTCCTCTTTATATATAAAACATGACTCTCATGATGTTTCATACTCCGCAAAGAAAGAGCATTAAATAAACATGATGCTATTTATGTGCTCATATGACCCAGTTTATGACTGTTTCTATATATTTTTCACATGCTTTTTCTCCCTCTCTATAGAATTATAAGGGCCCAGACCTAGAGGGCAAGAGCAATAGTTTTCCCCTCCATCTGCACATGATAAGTGGCATTAGAAGAGTAGGCTCTTTACCTGAGTGGAAGAGAAGCCCCCATATGCATTGCGTTGCTTGGCCAACCAAGCCACTATACCCGTGGCCTTGGCTAACTCCTTTTGAGTCAGACTGGCTTTGCTAAGCCAGGCCAACAATACATATGCCGTGAGTTCCACATCTACAGCCTCAAGCTTAGACCAAGGGCTGTCATCTGGGGACCGAGTAGGTTTCTGGCTCCAGTGAATGGACTGTCCTATGGAGAAGGAAGCATAAATAGGAAGGTCTTGAAGAGAAATGGTTTTCCCATATTCACTTTGTAAATGTATGTGCGTGTATACTCACACATAATTCCCCAAAATGAAGCTGGGAACATCAATAAATGCCTCCATAAATTATAGGAAAACAGCCCTCATTAATCTATAAATTCTAATGTTAATGGAGATACGTAAGTAGAAACTTCTTAAAAGAATCTTATATGTTTGGGGCATTTTTTGGCTAACAAGATGTTATTAATTTGTAGCATTTATTTTACTTAAAGTTTTAACATTTTAAGAAGAATAAATATGGCACAGCATGCCTAAGAACTCTGAGAAACCACAGAAGAAATGTTAATGAGGGCGATCAAATAGAGTGTGACACCAAGTCAAAGCCCTATGACCCTGGCCGGGTAGCTCAGCTGCTTAGAGCATCCTCCTGTACTCCCAGGTCGCAGGTTTGATCCCCAGTCAGGGCACATACAAGAATCAGCCAATGGATGCATCAATAAATGAAACAGCAAACTGATGTTTGTTTGTTTGCTCTCCCCCCCTCTCTAAACTCAATTTTAAAAAATTAAAAAAAAAAACTCTTCAATGACAGCCAAGGGTCAGAAGACAAAGAACAAACAGAAATTAGAAGAGTGGAAGCCCGAAGTCTAATTAAATATAAATTTATCAATAATAAATAAATAACCCACAGGAGGCAATCTAATTGGAAGAACATAGCAGAAAACATGTGAACCTGCAATGCAAGATAATGGAAAAGAGATGACCACATGAACTCACACACCCTGGAACAGGTGTCACTGTCTGAAACACCCATGTCATGACCCAAAATGCCCCAGAGTCCACACGAGAGGGCAACTCGGCAATGACATTTGTACAAAAGAAAGCTGAAATTAAATTTTTTCCCAGAAGTATAATTTTAAATATACAGCTAGATAAATAAAATACATTAATATTTTATTTATAAGATCTGTTAGAATATCAAATATTACCCTACATACAACCAAAGTTTTAAAAGGACCTTGAGAAATCTCTAAGTTTTAGTCTTACCCCATCAACTTCAATGATCTCACACCAAAGAATTGTTAAATACCTGCAAAAGGGCGACTCTATAATGCCAGGAAGTTTTCTGACTAGCTTCTAACATCTATTTTCTCTTCATGTTAGAAGTATAACAGTGCCTTTGAGGACTTACATGGGCTTTCCCACAAAACTCTCAACAATCATTTTATGACAATAACTTTTACTAAAATGAATCCCAGAGTTCAATATATGTGGGACTATGGAGACTAGGAAAAATTATAGACAATTCACAGCATATTCTCTCAGTTTCCAAAAACTCATAACATGACCACATACCTGAGATGATGGCCTGCTGATCTAACTGTTCCAGAAGAACGTTTCTGATGTCCATTTCCCCAGCCAGAGAGAAAGTATAAGCTAGTAGGGCCTGTGTGTAGAGGCTGGTGGTGGAGGAAGCAGAATTCTTGAGACACTGCAGACCCCGACGCACCATTGGGTCCTAAAAAATGAAAGAGAAGTGAATTTAAAGGCACTTCTTATAAAATGGGAAGTGATAAGGAAATCATCATATCTCCTTTGAGTTCAAAAGGCTGACTAGGGACAAAACTAGGTAAATTTCCCTAGAAATAGGTGAGATAAGATAACCATAGAGAAGAGGAGCCAGAGAAACTCACATCTACGGTCTTTTTCATCTCCAGCAAGGCAGCTGTGATGTAGGCGGTCAAGGAGGTCTCATCGTCAACACCACCCTGGAGGGAAACAGGAAGGCAGTAAGTCGGGGAAGCAGCCAGCCCAGGTGAGAACTGTGTGACAATGACAAAACAGTCTCCCTCCCCTCAATGGATGGACTATTTAAAACAAACAAACACACACACACTCCTTTCCACAGGCTGACAGCAGCCCCAAGCCTCCAAGACACACAATGAGGGGGAACTGCCTGGATTTCAACAGCAGCACAACCTTAAACAGCAGCCTAAGAGAGGTAACAGGAGGTCATCAGCCCCCCCAGAGAAGGGGTTAGAAATGATTAGAGGTTAAAAAGGAAGGGGGAGGGGGGATAAAAAAGACTCTTATTCTCAGATTCTGACAAAATCTGAGCCTCCTCAAATGGATGTCCCCTCACGCAGCACAAAGCCTACCTCTTCCCCTGGGAAATTAAGTGACCCCGTTTAATGTCTTTCACAGGAAGATTTAGCAAGTTTTAAAAATATTTCATCTAAATTATTATCCTTATTGTGTAGATAAAAGGAAAAACAACACATAAAAGGTTAAGTAGCTTGTTGAAGATTGCACAGCTAATCATCAGGGGACTGGGATTTGAACCCAGGGAGTTTAACTCTGGAGCTCCTGTGCAGACCACTAAGATTGACTACACATGTGACTGACTGTTGATAGACTAGCCGGCTCTAATCAGAAAGGGGGAGAAAATCCTCTGGGACCTTGTTCCAGTCAGGTTCTGGCTTGTATTACTCCCGGGTATATTTGACACAGTATAAGAGAAGAAAGATGTTTGGTAGGGGGAGGGGCACTGACCAGATTCTGCGTAAGGGGAACTAACAAATCGTACACTGAGTTTTCTTTCTTTCAATGCTCCAGACTTTTATTCCAGGTCCTACAATACCTAGAATACCACTCTAAATAATTTCTCTAGGAAAGTTCATACAAATCTTTCTTTCACTGGTATGTTCTGAATCCAACAAGTTATCCTGCAGCATCAACACCTCCTGCTGCGTTTGGGAGGGGACAGGCAATGCAGTGAGAGGGCGAGAGCAGTGTCTCTGGAGCACGGTTGCTGTAGTTCAGATTAGTCTGACCTCTCACTAGTATTCACCTTGAGCAAGTTATTAATCTCTGAACCTTAGCTTCTTCTGTAAAATGTGATTAAGAGTGGTATATCAGTACCTAGCTCAAATATTTGTTGTAAATATTAAATGATATCAAATAAACAAAGTACTTAGAACAATGTCCAGGAGAGAGTAAAACCCTTTTACAAAAGACACTGGGCTGCCTGTTAGTGCCCACCAAAGCAAATGGCTTTGCGTCAGGTTTAGAGAGATAGTAAAAGGCTCAGAAATATTCTAGTCTGGCAGTTATCAAACATTAGCAAGTATCAAAATAGTTATGGGCATGTAAAGTAAACCTTAGGGCATGTAGTCAGTAATATTGTAATGACTATACATGGTATCAGGTGGGTGCAAGAATTAAGGGGATCAGTTATATAAATGTCTAACCACTATAGTATATACCTGATATTAATATAATATTGAAAATCAACTGTAATGAAAAAATAAAAATATTTTAGAATGAAAATATAAATAATCAAACCTAAAAAAGAAAACCATAGCAAGTAGCAGAATCACGAGGGCTTATTAAAACACAAATTTTGACCCTGGCTGGTGTGGCTCAGTGGATTGAGCACAGACTGCGAACAAAAGGGTGGCTGGTTCAATTCCCAGTCAGGGCACATGCCTGGGTTGGGGGCCAAGTCCCCGGGGTGGGGGGTGGGGGGGTCATGTGGGAGGCAATCACACATTGAGGTCTCTCTCCCTTTCTCCTTCCCTTCCCGTCTCTCTAAAAATAAATAAATAAAATATTTTTTAAAAACACACAAATTTTGGTCCACACCCCCAGAATTTCTCAGAGTACATCTAGGGCAGGGGCTAGAATTTATGTTTCAAGCAAGTCCTTAGATGACGCTGATGCTGTGGGTCTGGGATCACACTTTGAGAACCGTGTTCTAGTACCTGTTCTCATTTTACAGACATGGAAACTGAGGCTCAGAATGGTTAAGTGTATTGACCAAGTCACCCAGAGACTACACTGAGTGAACACCACCAGCTCCCAGGCCAATGCTCGTCTGACTCTGCTCCATCAGAGGTACAATTCCTCCCAGTCACAGGGGTGGGCAGCTGGCCCCCAGGAAGATCCACACCTTCATAGCCGACTGAATGAGCTTTCCCACATTAGCATAGCAGCCGCTGGGGAGCTGGTTTCCCGCCATCCACTTGAGCGCATCCTGGATGTTCTTGTCATCAATGAAAATGAATTCCTGAGCTTGGCCAAAGCATTTGGTGACAAAGGCTGTCAGCCTATATGGGTAAAGAGGGAAACATTGCATAAAGGGGGATTTGTAGGTGAGGGTGCGATAGTTCTACAGTTTATTCTGGTGTATGGTTCCAGAAGGGAAGTTGAAGAAATATAATGTCCTAGAAGGCCTGGAAAAGGGAGGCATTTATAGGCATTAATGGGGACAAGAACTGGGGAGGCACAAAGTCAGAGAGAAAACCATTCATGCAGCTGAAGTAAGCAGAATGGAAGGGGTGGAGGGGACAGTACAAGAAGGAATGGGTTTAAAGGCACAGGCAGAGGAATAGTTCCACTCAGGGATTATGCTCCAGGGTACAGAACGCATTGAGCGTTGGATAATATTACCATGTATTTCCATTTCCATCCTTCTCCCCAAAGGCACTGTATGAGCCATTGCTGTGTTTGTACACTAGCTCCTTCTGGTACCCTGGGAAGCAAGATGTGGCTTTAGATCACAGTGACAACTTCAAAAAACACTCCCATGACTTTCAAGGGTGTGGGGCATTTCAGGGGTTGACCTTCCTTGTATCTTGTCAGCTATCATAGGCCCTCAAGAAGGTGTCCAGGAAGAAAGATCGAACCAGCTCACCTTGCTCCAGGAAACCAACTGCTCGGGATCTGATTTCCTTGGTCAGCAGCCCTGACTTCTCCAGGTACTGCAAGACATAGATGATGGGAGCAAAAAGCACCATGTTCTGCTCCCCACAGCCACGAGGCATCTGCACCAAATTATCTAGGTTCTGCAGGGCTGTGCCCATAATGTCTCCTGAGAGCCAAAAAAAAAAGGGGAGAAAGAAGGTGGTGGTAGAAGAAGAATGCTTAAGAGTTGTTATCGTTTGCTTAACACGCATTAGCTATCATTCAGTGGACATCTACTCTGTGGCCCGAGAGACCGCAGTAAGTCAAACAGTCTCCACCTCTAAGAGCTCATAGTCAGGGGGGCAAACAATTACAATGTGTTACAATTATAATTCATTATAAACAAAATAATATAGTACCACCATATTGGGAATGTACAAGATGCTGCAGTATACAGCAAGGTACCTAGGCCACCTGAGGGAGTTTAGGGCTTTCAAAAACCATGTCGCTGGAGATGATGAATGATGTGACCAAACGTGCAATACTTACACTCAGCCTCTAAGTTCCCCCACTGCACGTAAGTACACCACCGTCAAGTCGCCAAGTCCCTCCCAAGCATACACAATCTGATGCCATTTTTCAAGTTATATTTACTGACCCCTCCACATAGTTCATAAGCCAGAAAACCTGAGCTAAATGACTCATGAACACCTGTACTTCATCCATGGAGTCCTATTCAAATGTATAAAATATGTACTGAATATCAACCACATTTCAGGAATTTTGGTAGGAACAGAAATAAAAAAGACATGGCCCTTGTCCTCAAGGAGTTCACAATACACTGTAGGAGACCGACAGTGAGCTGGAGGACAGTTATAGTATTGTAAGTGCTATCCCAAAGGTATGAATCAAATACAGTCAAAATGGACAAATTTTAACTTGGAAGAGATTTGGAAAGGGAGTAGGAGTAAAGAAAGAACCTAGCATGTTTAGGGCCCTTACTATAAGCTAGATATCATGCTGGGGACTTCATAACAACCTTTACACCAATCCTGAGAGGTAGGTTATCATAGCCTTACAAAGGGAAAAGAAGGATCATACTTGTTAATTAACTTATTCAAGGTCACACGGCTGGTAAATGGTACAACTGGGATTCTAACTCAGTTTGATGTGATTTTCAACCTCATGCTTTTCCATTCACTCCTTCTCCTTGCCCAAAGGAGTGAAGCACCCTGCCTATGTAAATATGGTCAAATCTTCCCCAAACCATACTCAAATAGATAAATTCCTCATTTTTTAAATGGTTGCTGTAAATGTTTTGTCTCCCCTCTACCCAACTGATAGATAACATAAACCTAAATACATATCAAGCTTCAGTGACCTTCAGTTTCCTGCTGCCCAGACCTCTTTTCTGTTTTCAGCTAGGGTCTAAGTCTGTCTAATCCCAGCTGTGCTATTATTTACTGGCTGAATTGCCCACTATATAAAATAAGCTTTTCTTCCTTCGTCACTTCTAACCCACCACATCCTCCTTCAGATAGGTTCACGTGCTCACCCCACTCCACACCTTGGCAGCCTCTGGCTCCATTTTTCCTTTTTGAGCCAAGATTCTCTAACCGCTTACCCAGAACAGTAACATAAGCCTTGGTTGAATCAGGAACAACATCTGCAGGGAGTTCCAGGGAAATGGATTCTGCGGCTACTTTTCCTGTGAGAGGCAGTGAAAAAGTGAAATAATAGGAGGTAGTCAGTGGAAATAGTGGGGTTCTCAAGCCCAAACCATAGGAAAACTTTTCATAACCCAGGGTTTTCTGGACCCAGTGCTGTCTGTGGGATGGAGGCAGATTTTTTAACCTATTCATAGTAATCTTTGCTGAAAATATATTCCAAAGAGAGAAAATATATTCCATGATTGTGTTGTATATTTTCTCTTCATCCTGCCTCCCAGCTAATTGGCCCCTTCTGAGATGGCATCCCTGGGTGCCCCTATACCTTCTTATCCTGTATATTCCTCCTTTTGCCTAAGAATATCTCCTGTTGCCTAAAGAAATTCTCACCACCAACCCCTCTCTGAGTTCACCTACCTTTGGGGCACAGCAATGAGCTACGGGTCTTCTCCACAAGGACACCCTCAGGCTGACAGAAAGAGAGAAATGATGGGTAAAGATGATGAAGATGAATCTCAGGGCAGGTGGCACTGAAGGCATAGGCAGGGGAAGGAAAATGGGGAGAAGAAGCTCTCCCTGTCCCCTCCCGGCTCCTCTCAGAGCTGAAGAGAACAGAGCATCTCTTTGAAGCTCAGGAGGATTCCATTCCAACCCAGGAATGAGCATCTCACTAAAATTCTTTCTGGGCAAGGGCAAGAGCTAAGGACAAGTTTGGGAAATTTCCAAGAAGCAGGATGAAAACAGGGTTTATAATGGGATAAAAAAGCAGCTAATGATGACTTTAGGGATTTTAATAAGAGAAACTGACATTCATTGAGTGTCTATGAAGCACCAGACACCAATAAAGTATATTAGATCATTGATATGGGTTTTCATAGACCATTGATATGGGTTAAGTAAATCATTCAAGTTAGAAAGGGGCCAGGGAAGAAGAGATGTGAGCTACCAAATTAGAGCTGGAATAAGGCTGCTGTGAGAGACTAACTTGTATGTTAGACACACATGGAACATCCCTGTCTATCCCTGAAGCTAGGCCTGCAGAAAACTCACCTTGACCAGAATTGGTTTGATGAGTGTGTCACTCCGGCCCTTTTCTGGGACAAACCCCTTCTGACCCCTACAGAGTTCATTGCTGTCCAGAATCTTAGTACTGATAGTAAAGTTTACATGACCTGAGAAGGAAGAAGGATAAAGGAAGGTATTAGCCTTATTGCCAGAGGTCCCAATGAGGTCTCTTCCCCTCTGGATCAGTGCTTCTTAAATTACTTTTTTTTAATTTTTTAAACTTTTATTTTTTATTTTCATTAATTTAAGAGAGGGAGAAACATTGATTTGCTGTTCCTCTTATGCACTCATTGGTTGATTCTTGTTATGTGCCCTGATTGGGAATCTAACCTGCAACTTTGGCACATTAGGGCAATGCTCTAACCAACTGAGCTACCTGGCCAGGGCCAATGCTTCTTAAACTTAATGGCATACACATCACCTGGGGATCTTGTTGTAATACAAACTTTGGTTCAGGCAGTCTGGGGTAGGGGCCTGTATTCTACATTTCTAACAAGCTTCCAGTTGATGAGAGTGATACTGGTCCAGTGTGGAGGAACAGAGACTGTGGAATGAGCTTAGACATGGACCTCTCCTAGTCAAGGTCTTCAGATGAGAACACAGCCCCGGCTGACAGCTTGACTGGCACTTCGTGAAAGACCTTGAGCCAAAGGCACCCAGCTAAACTGCACCCAGATTACTGACCCACAGAAACTGGGATAATGTTTGTTCTTTTAAGTCACTAAATTGTAGGGTGATTTGTTAAGCAGCATTAGACAACTATTACATTGAAAGACTTTACTTTTAGTTGCAAGGATTTAATCCATGAGCAAATAATATCTCCTAGAGTTAGTATGATGATGAAATGACTTAATATATGTAGAGCAGTTCAAATAGTGCCTGGCCCAGATGAGTAACATGACCATATAGCCCTTATCCTGGCATAAATATTAAAAAGCTCCCCCTTTCACACTCAAAGTAGTACAGTGTGGATAATCGTTTAGGTTATCTATCAGAGAGTATTTGCTTATTTATTTGTAACAGAGACTTAGGAAGGAGAAAAATAGAGGCTAATACAAAGAAAAGGAAAGAGGAAACAAAACAAGTGTAGCAGAGGAAAGGACAGAGTTCTCAAACAAGGAGCTTCCGCTCTGCGCTTTCCTTCTCTTACCCAGTTTGATAGCTGTGATGTTCCAGTGATAGGTTTTTGCTTCATCAGCACAAAGACAACCGGAGGCCTGAGAATCTGTCCATGATTCCACCTGGTATTCCTCTGAGTTAGCCAGATTTGTCTGAACCTGAAGAGAATGTTTAAGCAATAAAGGATATAAGTAAAGGAGACAGAACTCATAGGCTTAGGAAAACATGGGAGCCAAGACACCAACATCACATCTCTCTCCCAGGGAAAGCGGTATGCTTCCAATGTAGGGAAAACTTACAGTGAGGGCTGTGGTTTCAAGGATGGCACCTGTTTCCTGTATCCCCAGTTCTTACCCTGATGCAGTCCTTTAGGTAATTGAAGATAGTGGCAGTAAGACGAAAGGATTCCCCACGAACTACTGAGTAAGGGAGAGTCAAATCCACAAAAAATGGCTTGAATGCAGTTAGTTCAATAGTGGGTGAAAGACCAAAGCCACTGGACTCAGAGGTGCAAAAGGTCATGGCCTTCCACTTGGTGATGGTATCAGGAACAGTGACGTGTACAGCCTTCTTCCCCAAGTTACTGTGAGAACACAAGAACCCAGGTAAGGCAGACAGCAAATGAAAGAGAACATTTAATAATTAACCTACAAAGTCACCTGCAGAAGTAAATTTTTGTTGTGCTGTGCCTGTGTAGAAAAGCAGAGGCAGCTGAATTAGAGGATCATGTGAATCCAGAGTGTGAATCTTCGGGTGAGTGAAGATGTACAAATATGAGATAAGGGAGGTGCCTGAGTATGTTGAAGAGGGTATACGTGGGTGGGCATGTGTGTGCAAACGTATCTGAAAGAGAGACCAGCGCCCTCTGAGTTGATGAAGGTGTGCATTCTTATGGCTTGTCAAAATGAGCAGGTAAGCAGTGAGCGAGACCTAAACTAATGTCAATATGTCCCTTTAAGGTTTTGTGGATCTGAAGTAAGAATGCACTATCTGTCTTATGTAAATGTGAAGATGTGTGAATTTGTTTTGAGTGATTGTATATGGTTGTATAAGAATTCAGGAAAGAGATATGCTCCCCTACCCCAATTAAACTTTCTTGGCTTGAGACTTAGATTCATTTAGAAATTTTCTGATCCTGAGTTTTCTGCACACTTCCCACAGTATAATCTTGCTATACCATCAAGGTGTCACTGACCCAACAGGAAGCAGATCCCAGAGCCAAGTCTCAGGGAAGTACTGGCGGACCTGAGAATCCTCTGACCATGTTGATGAAGATAAGGACTCCAAAGACCCTGAAATAATACGACTACTGCCTAAGGAGACTAAGAAAAATGAAATGTTAGAAAACAGAAGACTTCTGTTATAAAATAAACGAGGTGAAGGGACTACTAATCATAAGGCCAGTGACAGACAAGGACATTTGGCCAGGGAATGAATAGATAAGACCTTTAGATTTCAAAAGCCCTCCCCAGGTAGAGAGATCCTTGGGAAACTGCCTGAACCTATGACCCACAACTTATTGTCATTATGAGGCTAGAGGCTCAGGATAAGAACCAGGGGCAAAGAGGGAGCTTTCAGAGTTCCATGATTCTAAATAGCTCAGTGACTCCACAAGCCGCAGAGGTAACTCACCTCCATCCTCTGCGGTGTTGTAGTTTAGAGACTGGTGACTGCAATCTACCGGCTTCTTGATTTTAGCATTGGACAGTATTTTCAGTCCCATGTTCTAAGAGGTACAAAAGGGAGCAGAGAATAAAATGTTAAGTCCCTTCCCTTACGATAAGGGCTACTGCCTAGGAATTGCACTCTCAAAGGGTTCAACCAAGACATTCTTTTCTTATTAATGTTGAGACTGGTAATTATTACCCAATACTCAGTCACCAAGATTGGTTCACTTCTGTTCCAGCTAGTGTGAAAGACTTTCAATTAAACCTACTTCACTGTTAAATATGTTTAATGCTCCTTTCAAATATTAGTCAAAAATATTATTATTTGATTTAGACTCTGAACTTTCACAGACCAAGGACCATATTAGTGCAATCAATTAAATAAAAATACAGTGAGCATTATGAAGAATTGAGCATTTGAGAGAATACAAAGACAAACAAGACATAGTTCCTGTCAGAGGCTTCTTGGGCCACACTTGGGCCACAGAATCGCAACCTCTGTTCATAAAATAGCTGCAATATTTTTTTTTATAATAATGAAAAGAGACTGCTGTTGTACCTTTCCTCATTCTCCTTCTTGACTAATCCGTTGAAAATCAATATTCAGGGACCCCCAAGAGAGGAACACTAGGTGTTCAGCCTCTCACAGTGGTTCTCCTTCAATGAGATTGGGCAACTTCTTCCAGCATAAGAACCAAGAGAGGCTATCTTACATATCAGGAGTTTCATGATTTTATCTGTCAGTGCCCACAGGACTCTCTGTTTTTTTAGATACAGACTTTGCTTTCCTCCTTCCACTACCATTGTTTCTATAAGAACAAAATGGGTAAGAAGATCTACCTGGAAAAAACTGAAAAGGTCCCTGCCTTTAGAGAACCAGGGCCTCCACATAACTGAACGCTTGCTCCAACGCTCTTCAGTCACTTGAAGAATGAGGGGTTGAGGGAGGTCCCTAGGACCAGACACTGGACACTCATCATATTCAGCCACCTGATAGGGGTAGTGACCATACCAGAATCGAAACATGCCATAGACCTAAGATAAAATGGGAAAAAGAAATAAGGTATTGACACAGTGAAATCAGCTGCGAAACTTCTCTCAGATTCTGGTGCCATAGCTCACCGCTCCCATATTATTTCTCTTCCTTACTCCACAATTCTTTCTATATTTATTTTATCATAACCCCTTCCTTTTTCTTTTACTTTTTAAATTTTAACCCTTACCTCACCTTTCTTTTCATCATCTGTCACCCTTATTTCTTATTTCATCTTTTTTTCTTATCTCTATGTCCATATTAACCATGCCCTTCTCCTACCATCACTTCCACCTTTATTTTCACACCTGCTTGTCTACCACCTTATGGTGGCACACTCTTTCCCTAAGACTTTCTTTCTCACTCCCTGAAATCTATCCCTCATTCTAATACAGTAGAATTGTCTTCTCTGTCAACTCCCTCTTCCCACCCTATTAGCTGACTACCCACAGAGTGGTTGCTCAGCTCTGTCTCTGGCCTAAGTAGTGAGATGCTCTCATCCACAGCCCGGACTGCACACAGGGACCCAGGAGCTGCCTGCAGCTGTAGGTCCACCTCTGCTCCTGGAAGCTGCTGGGAAGGTGAGAAGCCAAGAGAAACCTGGAGAAGAAAAAATGTAACTTGGGAATCATGTCAGCTTACAGAGAACAAAGAAGAAAATGTCATTTGGATTATAAGCCAATATGCTCCAACTATGGTATCTCAGCCTACTCTTTCACGTTTATACTGATTTTCCTTTGTAAAGTTTCCTTTGTAAAGTTTCCCTTGAGAAACAGTGTCTTATGATAGAGTTGAGAAAAGTGAGCAGCACAGTAGAATGATATAGAGTGTTTAAAAGATAAAGAGTAGAAAAGATGAAAACATATGGAAAAGCTATATTTGGAATAGCTATATATGTGATTTCCCAGCATGAGTTTTTATATTTTAATTATTTTTTAAGGATTTTATTTATTTATTTTTAGAGAGAAGAGAAGGGAGGGAGAAAGAGAGGGAGGAAAAAATCAATTGGTTGCCTCTCGTAAGCACCCTGACCAGGGACTGAACCTGCAACCCAGGCTTGTGCCTTGACCAGAAACCAAACCAGTGACACTCCCCTTTGTGGGACAACACCCAACCGAGTCACACTTGTCAGGGTTCCAGCATGATTTTTTAAAAAGAAAGAGAGAGATAGAGTTCCACAAAACATACTAAAGGTACTAATAAATACAATATCACATCCAGCTTCAATGTTATCTTCTTATTTCCCTGTCCCTGCCTTATCTTCAACTCCAGCATACCCAAGACATTTCTCTACTCCCAGACCTTTTATTCACCCTCCCCAATTGCCATTTTACCTGATTGTCAAAGCACATCTCTACTGAGAACTGAATTTTGTCAGCTATAACACCTCCATTGGGAAAAATGGCATAGATCACAAGGGAAGGATCAGGGGCTAGTCTGGAATTGAATGTCAGCAAGAGAGAGAAGGAGCCTTTCAGTCCTGAAAAAGAAGTGAGGATATGCAGGAATGAGAGTGCACTCACATACCCATGACATCCAACCACACGTTTGCAATTCTCTTTGGGCCAGCAGCATGCCTCATGGTGCAAATAACTTCTTGTTTTCCTGTTCTTCTACAGTTATTGTTACTGTTCTGTTTTCGTTACTTCTATGTAAAGGGACTGTTTCCTGGAAGTTTAAAATACTTTTTTCTCTTCCAAGAGAAGCATAAACACTCACCTTGTTTTTCAGAGTTCAGGTGTTTCTGCCCCTCCATCTCCAAACTTCCTTTCCCTATTAACTAGGAAAGAGAAAAAAATATCAACAGCATAGATGTTATGGAGATTAACGTTGAGCCTACTTCTGAGATAGTCCCTGAATTTCTCTATAGGGAGATTCTCCTTTCATAGTGCCTGAGCCTGACTCAATACTTCACAGAGCATCCTTTAGCCTGTCAAATGTCGGACACTGCCAATGGTCCTGATGGCTCTTCCTCCAGTTGAAGGGCTGCCTGAGAATCAGGAGGGTTGGTGGAAGGAGACAAAGATCATCATTGTCTTGAAGCCAAATAGACGGCTTTCACGGTAGACAGTTGTCCGCAGTTCTTAATGATCTCCAGGTTTTATTTTCTTATAGTCTTTGTAACATAAATTTAGCTAAAATTGATCCCCACAACCTTTTAAAAGAATTACCCCTCAATTCAAAATCCCATGGAAATAAGTGCAGCACGAACTGCTTTGAGCAACTCTGATATCTGACTCTCTGGAAGAGAAACCTTTTCTAACTTTTCCTGTTCACACTCACCTGAAATGGAATTTAGTGAAATTGTTCCTGAGAAGGCTGTCACCTCTGGTGCCAGTCAAAGGCTCTATGACTGGTTCCTCAGACTATCGTCTGACACTCAGCCCTTCCACAGTGAGCAACCCCAGCTCCACTTTTCTCCTAGGTTTCCCCACACTTCTGTCCTGACAACAGTGCCTGCATTATTGTTCTGACTTGCTTTTCTCCACCTGCCTCTCCTTATTTTGTTGTGTCAGGATGATTGTTTTAGCTTGATGAAGGCACGGGAATAAAAGAAGACATGGGGATGACTCAGCGGGGAGAAAGTCTCTGAGAGACTTTGAGAGGGTGATTAAGGGAGTAAGGAGACTCTGGACCATCAAACCTGAGCTTTACCGGAGTCTGATCCTCACTATCACTGAGGTGGATGATAAAGCTGCTTTATCTTTTTACATGTCTTTCAGGCTACAATTTGTGATTTTATTTCTTCAGCAAGGCTTCTATCAATGTTAATTTTTTTATATCAATGTTAATTTTAACCCTATATCATCAATTTTAAAATACTGACTAATATAATTCAGAATAAAATTTATTCTGAGTTCCATCCCTGTCTCACCTTCCCTCCAGCCCACCAACCCAGTTCCCTTTCAACCCTGCCCGGCAGCATTTCCTTGTTAATTCCTCATCCTATTTCCCCACATAATTTCCCTGGGATCTTGTTCTAACTCTCTTTATTCCTCATCTTCCCTATTCCTTTACACCTATTGTACATTGATCATATGTTGAATATATTAAAATAAAATATATTTTAAAAATTAGTTTCATTTGTTCTTTTAATTTCTTTTAATGTGGCTTCTAAAATCCTTGAAATTGTCTACGTGGCTTGCAGTGTCTGTATCTGGACAGCCTGTCCACCCCCTTCAGTTCACTCTCCCCATTCTCTTTCCTCCCAGCACATCTTCACCAATCCTCATTCCCAGTCTCACATAGTAGGAGAAGGTGATTTCCTGGTCAGGGTTTGCATCAGCTGGATCAATGTGATACTCCACCAGCACTTCCTGGGGCTGCCCACATTGCAAGATGCCACTTAGCCAGTGGATTCGGAGGAAGCTACGAGTCGTGTTGTAGAAGGGTTGCAGGTACAGGTGCGCATTTTGGTAGTATTGAGGCACCTGTTCTGGATTATATACCAAATCTTCCATTCGGAACCTTCCCTGAGAAGGACAGGGGGAAAAAGCTCTTTTAGCATGTACCCCGATCATATTAACCCCATGGATTTATTATGATTTTCAAATAGATTTCTCTCAAATCTTCATTGCCTAAGAATGCCAAGTAGATATTTTACTAAAAGCCCAATCAAGGATATTTGAGAAATCCAAAATAGTTATGTGCAGCGGCATTTTACTGCATAGGGAAGTGAAACAAGGCTGAATTGTAGTTGTCGAGTAACCGAAAATTGTGGATGATATACTTTTTCTAAAAAAAGATTTTATTTATTTATTTATTTATTTATTTTAGAGAGAGGGGAAGCGAGGGCGAGAGAGAGGGAGAGAAATATTGATGTGAGAGAAACATCGATTGGTTGCATCTTGTACACACCCCAACCAGGGACTGAACTCGCAACCTAGGCGTGTGTCCTGACTGGGAATTGAGCCGGCAACCTGTCACTTTGCAGGACAACACCCAACTTACTGAGCCACACCAGCCAGGGCACTGATGATATACTTTTACAGACTGCTGTCTCAGGGGTAGATAAGCATGACTAAGGTTATAGAGAAATTAAAGAATATATCTCAGGAACAAGAAAACTCGGTATAAAGGATAAGAGGATTGAAAATATTTATTTCTAAGTAGAGTGATCAAGTGATGCCTAAAGAAATAGTTAATTAGCCACAAGGCAAATAGCATGAGTTTGCTTAATTAGTGTAGCTGAATGACTACATTAATGGCTTCAATTTTTCATCTCTCCTTGCATCAATATCCTTTACCACATAACCTTTTAGTGCCCTTTCAGTCTAGCTGTGGGCATGCCATATGACTTGTTGGAAATAGTATGTTAGCACAAACAAGAGAAGGAGAGGCTTGGAAAAGCTCTTACGTGCCCACTTTTGCTTTGCAATTCATCATTGCCAGGAGAACATACTTGAATGGCTTGCTGGAGCATGAGACAATTGGAGTGCCAGCCTACAGCCAGCCAATCCACAAGCATGTATGGAAGCCGAGCCGCCTGCCTAACTACTGTGGATGCACCAACAATACATGCTTTTTGTTGTATAATACTAAAGTTTTGTAGTTGTTTGTTAGGCAGCCTTGTGTGACAGTTGATAACTGATAAAAGTTGCCTTCCTTATAAGTAAGTATCCAAAATCTAGAGTTTTCTTCTTTGCCATTTTTATATGTAATGCAGGGAGGGGTTAGAGGACAAGAAGAAGACAACTCTGGACCAAGATGGAATGAGTTATAAGATGAATTAATATAAAGAGCAATTTTGATCTGAAAGGTCATTTATTTGATTGATATTCAAAGTAAAAAGGACCTAAGAAAAAGATTTTGCCAACTGGACTGCAGAATTGCTAAATGAGGAAGATGGAATTACAAATGGAGGGGGGTTGGGGAGAAAAGAAACAGAAACATTTTGAAGTTTTCCTCCAAAGCCATTTCTGCTGGTCCTCCCCAGTGCTTACCTCCAGAGAAATGGCTGTCCCATTCCAATTAACCGTGTTCAGCTTGAAGAAAGCGAGGCCATCATCATCAGTAATTAGGGTATGGTTGATGGTTGCATTTATCCCCAAAATTCTCAGAAACACTGTATGATTCTTGAGGAGGGAGCCATCATGGCCCCTAACTCTTATCTGAGGGGTGAAGGTCATTACAGTTAGGTTTGGAGTAGATTTGAGTATGAGATAAAGTGACATGACAACAGAAACTCTAAAAATACATTTCAGAAAAGAGTCCCAAAAGAGGTAAATGTATTCAAGGATTGGAAACTGGGATCTCTGAGGACCTGAAAAACAAACAGCAGTAGCTTAGCCTGGAGTAGAAGTACAGTAGCCATGCAGCTCACGAAGCTTTAGGGCCTTTCATTTGCACAGGCTCTTCCTAAGGCTCTGTATAGTATTTTCCTTTCATTTTCTTAAAGAGGATTCTCTTCCACTCCCAAATTGTATAATCATTAGGCTCTGAGAAAATTCGGATCTACTTTGGTCTAGACAAAAGATCACTAAGGCATAAATGGATCTAAATATGTGCATTATTGTGTTGACCAGTTATCTGAGAAGTGAAGAAAGATAAGCTGGAGAGAGGGGTAGATGTTAAGTACTAGAAAGGAGATATTAACAAAGGAAATTTTAAACTCTCTAAAAAATGCATAAGGATCTATAAATGACTCTCTGTCCAGGAAAGTTTGATGTTAACCTTGCCAAGATACAGGAGCTCAGACTAAATGATTTCTCCAAATACCTTGCAGCTCTAAAATGCAAAGATCTGAACATTAGAATCTGAGCCCTTGGCATTAGGAAGGGTACCAAAGTAACATTAACATCCAAGGTACAGCTCATGTGGGGTTAAGGGCAGCACAACGTAGGGAGTTAAGAGTGTACATTCTGGATGCAGGCTGCCTGGTTTTTATCATAGTTTCCACTTACTAACTATAGAACCTTGGGAAAAATCACTTAACCTCTCTTGCCTCTGTCTCCTCATCTGTAAAATGGGGCTAATAATAGTGTCTACTTCACAGGATTATTGCAAAGATTAAATAAGTGAATACCCATAGAGTACTTAGAACAATTCTGTTAGTTTTTTTATATGTCAACAGGAAAGAGGCAACAGTTAATTTTTTTTTTTTTTTTTTTTTTTGTCTGTGTTGAGACAAGCTTCAACATACCTTCCCAGTGAAGGGGAAATTGGGGTAATAATAATCACTGGTGTCTTCAAAGGTCATTGATCCTATTTGTGAAGAAATATAGATATCCTGAGTGCTATTGGCCTCCACACCTGCAGAGGGAAACCAGATGTACATTAATCTAAATGCCTAAAATCCTCATCTTTATGTTTAATATAAAATCTCTGAAAGGATGGTGCCTCTGGAAGTATAAGGCTGAATGTATTCCTAGCCAAAGACCCAAACCAACTCCTCCCCCCGCCCCAGACATTTGGGGAAACAGGTAGTGGATGGTAGACGGGAATCCGGCATTTCCTTTCCGGCATTTTCTTCCTAGTGAACTAGGAAGTCACTCCCAAACACAAATGAAGATAGGTCTGGAATCCTCCGAGTAGGTGTTTCCCTGCAACAGCCCCTTCCCTTTCTTTTTTCTTAATGAACCAAGCAGTATCCCACTCACCGGTCCCTTCTTCCACCACAGTAGCCACAATAGTGAGTCCGTGGCTGTACACGTAACCAGTGAGGTTGAAGGTGGACATGTTCACAGAAGCTGAGAAGCATCCGGCTTTGTCAGTCTAGTGAGTCAGTCAGAGAGAGGGAGAGGATGAATAATGTAATCACTACTTCCTTTTCATAACGTACTGTAGAAAGAAATAATTTCTCATCTTCATACTTTATTTTCTCCATCTTTGACATAGAAAAGCTCTCTTATGACACATAGTATACACTTGCACATGTAGAGTACACACTTGTACACATATAATCACGAAACAAACTAAAGCTCCAAAATTGGACAGCAGGGAAAGAACCAATTGTAGAACAGGAAAATTCTATCTCCTATGGGTTTAAGTTCATTTTTTGATTACAAGGTAGATTCTAAAAGACTTTGTCTGCTTAGGATAAAGAAGACTGCTTTGTTCTTTGGAACTGGGATAATAATCATGGGAAATGTTTTCTACTCTGGGCCTTTTGCCACTTTTTTATGTTTGTGCTTACTTATTCTGTAGGGCACAGGGGTAAGGTTCCTTACTCACCTGTCCAGAGAGGTTCCTGCATTTGTCAGGTAGCTGTTCTCGTTCTGCCTCACCAAAGTGGTAAGTATATGCCTTTTGACACACTGATACCTGTACTGCCCCTACCATGGGCTTTCCATAGGTGTACCTAACCCAGAAAAGCATGAGGAGTCAGACTTGGGAAATTCCACTTGAGATCCAACCCTGATGTCCCCAAACACCGTTTTTTCTTCTTTCCCCTCCTCTACCTTCAGCAAGTACTCTGGCAATCCTATCACTCACTTCCCCGCTAACTCAAAGCCTTAGAGTACTGTCGTTAATGCAATAAGTACCCTCCAAAGGATGGAATAGTGTCTTTTTTCTTACTCCTATTTCTCCATGAGATTCAACATTCCATTCAACACAAAGAAGACTGGAAGTCAATAATGCTGACTGAGTGAGCAGTGGGAAGTAAGAGCAGAAACACAATTAGGAAATGTGTTCTTGGAGAAGTCATGACTCTGGCCTACGTAAAATATGTCATGTTTAACCACCACCTCCATCTGTCCATAAGACTCCCTCAACATACTTCTCAATATAGCTGCAATCTCCACCAGCTCCGGAGCTTATTCTTACCTACAACGAATTTTTACTCTGAAAGATTCCTCTGTTGTTGATAACTGCTTGGGTTCCACCACTTCCACCTTGAACTTAGGCAACACTGGAGGGAGCGCAAAGAAACAGTGGAAAAGGAATAGGAGAATTTGACCATATAACTAGTGAACAGTGGGGTATAAAAATGGTGACCATTTAATTAATTAATCAACTAATTAAGGGTGCTCCTAAAGTTATCAGCTGGTTTAGCACTGATTCAAAAATGAACAAATGCCCCTCCCGAGAGTATATTTCACTTTACCTCTGCTGATTCTGTGACCAGACTATATCCAACACTTTGACTCATAATTCTCCCACCTACCATATTCTTCCACACTGAAGGTGCCAAAGGTCTTGCCCTCAGCCACTGCCACTGTGTAGGTGCCCAGCATTGCCTCTGGTGCCAGTTGGAAGGATAGCTCCACGATGCCTTGCTTGGGTACCACTTCCAGCCACTGTGCAATCCTGTTGCTATTTGGGTCCTATATCCATTAAAAAAGAAACCTCATGATGTGCCTGCCTGTCCAATACCCGCTTTGCACTGCAAAGAGCATGTAAAGAATTCCCCCTATGGTCTGTGCCAAGGAAGAACAGTGCCCTAGGTTATTTATAATTTTCTTCATTACTGACAAGATCAATTTACCTAGAGGATCAGCTCCTATTTGGAAAGAAAAGGATACTTGTGGTTTCAAGAGATCAGACTGAGTCCTGAGGTGTTATGACCAGTTTCAGAAGGTGGTATTTAGGATGTCGTTTACAAAGAATGTTTTCTCTATTTTTGGTCCCTATTAAGGAACAACACTGAAGGGATTGATTGTCAGATACCTGAGAGATAGGTAATTAACAGAAAAATGGAGAGGATGCTGTGGGGAATTCATAATTCTAGGCTCTTTGTTTCTTAACACTCTCACAGGTATTCATATCATATTGAACTGTCGAGGGTCCACGACAAGAGCTTGTTACTGAAAACTAACAGGAGAACAGAACCAGGTGAACTGGCATGGCACAGAGAAGTGACAGGAATCGGACTGGGAGGGTTAGTATCAGCAGAGGTCGATGACTTTCCTGACAGAGGTTTAGGGCTGAGAGGATGAGGCAGGCAGAGGAAGAGAACAGGCACCACGTAGGTGGAATTGTGGGCACTGGGTGCTGGGCAGTCTCAGGCTCTGGGCCAAGACCTCAGAGTTCTTTCTGCCTTCCTAGTTTAGCACCAGACCTCATTCCTCTTTGTCCACAACTGACAGAAAAAAAAAAAAAAAAGAAGAAGAAGAAGGAGAGAAACTTCTACTTACCTGCAGTTCCACCATGGAATACTGAAAAAGAAAACCAGATAATGTACCATTAAAGCAGGGTAAGCAGTAAGGATATAGGCTTGTTGAAAGCAAGAAGTTCACAAAGGCTTTTCTTTCTCATTGCCCACTCCTTCCTTTCAAATGGCTCTTTTGTGCTCTGATAAGTCACAATGGGGCAAAGGCTTATTGGCTGGGGGAGGAGAGAGAAGAGCTTTCCTCAAAGGGGTTGCCAGTCTCCAAAATATTTGAAGAAATGGAGCTTCAGACACTTCAGCATCCCTTGGTGCTGAGGACAGCTCTGAGACAGCTCTTCCAGAAAGTGTGAGCATCAGGAGGTCCCCATTGTTTAAACCTCTTCTCAAAGTCAACAATTTCCCAGCCCCTCCTCTCCTATTTGAATGCCATGGCAGAACCTTATTTTGAAACACTGCAAAACAAAGTCTAAAAAATGTTGTTTAAGAGAGTTCCAGCCTGGCTGCTGTGGCTCAGTGGATTGAGTGCCAGCCTGCAATCCAAAAGATCGACTGTTTGATTCCCAGTCAGAGCACATGCCTGGGTTGCCAGCCAGCTCCCCAGTTGTGGGCATGCGAGAGGCAACCAACTGATATATCTCTCACACATCGACGTTTCTCTCTTTCTCTTTCTCCCTCCTTTCCGCTCTCTCTAAAAATAAATAAATAAAATCTTTGAAATAAATCAATAAAAGAATTCTATCAAAGGATCATGTGTAGTTTCCTTAAGAAAATGGATGCTAAAACCATGAAGTTGGTGGGGAACAGATCACTGTACTAGGTGTGAGTACCACCCAGAATAACTTTCCAGTTTCAAAGGAAAAAAGACATAACTTTACATCAGAGAAGTTAAGCTACCTTAACCAGTAGTCAAGCTCATCACCCCTAATAGTGGGAACCTGGACATTCTGTGCTTCTTTTCTGAAGAGATACATTTGAGGTTCACAGCATGACCTACTAAGTATTGTTACCAAAATTATTTAACTTAAATCTAGTTCAGACCTTACCTCTACTTTGAGAAGATAGAGGAACAAGTTAGATTATACAATAAGGAAATAATCAGACAAATTAAGACTGTCAAATATTTTGTAAGACAAGTAGGCTTCCTTATTAGTGGTCCCCATCCTTTTTGGCACCAGGGACCGGTTTCATGGAAGACAATTTTTCTTGGACGGGGGTAGGAGGGATGGTTTCTGGATGATTCTAGCACATTACATTCAAGCTCACCTCCTGCTGTGTGAACCAGTTCCTAACTGACCACTGACCGGACAGTTGGATGGGGGACCCTTGCTTAAAGTCAGTGTCACATTTCAGAATGAGGACATTTAAAAGTCATCTAGCCTGATCTCTCAGGAACAAAAAGTCAACATAATAAAAATATAAAGGAGATTATTTTATATTATAAAAAATTTAAACATAATTAATTGTAATGTATAGATTTCTTTGTGTGTGTCTCCTAGTTTGAAAATTTGGAGAAAACTGATTTAGAATTGCATAGTAAATGATATTAAATAATTATTATTAATTTCCTTAGTTGTGATAATAATATTATGATTGTTTAAGACATTCTTTTTAGAAGATATATGCTGAAGTATTTAGAAGTAACATATTATGATGCCTGCAGCTTACTTTTAAATTAAAAAGCAAAAAATGATAAATTAAAACAAGTGTAGCAAAATGGTAACAAATGTTGAATCTTGGTGTTATGCTTGAAAATTCTAATAATTAAAAGTTGAAAACAAAAATGACTGCCCAAGATAACTTTCCTATGGGGGAATTACTTCTTACTGTGTTATTTCTGTCTGTGTAAGATGCTTTCATTTTTTAAATTATAATTGTTAAAATTTTACAAAATTATGGCCATGGAAATAGATAATTACAATGTCCTGGATGTGAATATAATTAAAGGTCTGATTAGAGACTGTACATTTCTTGGATTCAGGGCTTTCCAGCTCGTATTACATACCCTTAAAAGGACTGGCAACTACATGAGGTTGAAAGCTGGAATTTATTTATTTATTTTTTAAGTTTTATTTATTTATTTTTAGAGAGAAGGGAAGGGAGGGAGAAAGAAAGGGAGAGAAACATCAGTGTGTGGTCGCCTCTCATACACCCCCAACTAGGGACCCGGCCCACAACCCAGGCATGTGCCCTGACTGGGAATCGAACCAGCGACCCTCCAGTTCTCAGCCCGTGCTCAATCCACTGAGCTACACCAGCCAGGGCGAAAGCTGGAATTTAGATATGGGGTCTTACAGAGGGTACAAAGTTTGGGTCTCACTCGGAAGGGAGATGGAATAGAATCTAGTTGGTGCTTGCCTTTGATTCTTAGGCCACATCCCACGTGATGCTGACCAGTGAAGAAGCAGAGCATCACTAAATACAAACATCAGCCATGATATCAAGGATAATGACAATTCTTCAGAAAAGCCAAAAAATGAGAGAGAAAGATTGTAGGAATGGAAAAAGTTTCTGTTTCTCCCTTCTAGGTTCTTTGGCTAGTCTAATAAGTAAATTGACCTAAGACAGGTTAACAGGAAAAAAATTATGTACATATAGGAGCACCACAAAAACAATGAGCCTCAAAAGGAGTGAGGCAATCAAGGCCTATATGCCATCTGGAGCTAAGGGGTGGAATAGGGACCTGGGGCTTCAGAGGGGAGGAGGGCAACTCACAGGAAGGGAAGAAGAGCAGACGTTTGGTAATCAGACGTTTGCCCTGCCACGCAAGTAAGTCTTTCAGATTAAGAAAAGAGTTACCTCTGATCATAGTTCTTTCTGGCACAAGCTGCCTATCTAAATTCTTTTAGCCAATTAAGGGAGAATTAAAAGTTTTTCTTGAGTCTGCAGAGCCTTAACTACCTTCAGCTCAAAATAACCCACACTGCAAAGTAGTACATTTTGTGGTGGGCTATTCCCCATGGAAGGACAGGACATTCACAAGCCGGGGCTATATAAACGATAAGGAGGCAAATATAACTGAGGTTATTATGGAATCCTAAAAATTCCAGAAAAAGAACAATTCCTCGGATAACAAAGTACTTTTCTCACATAGGGAGTCAAGAAGCAGGGATGACACCAGTTACCCAAAAGTAGGCTCTGGAAGAAAACAAATGTTCAACAAGGAAGATAGTATTTCTAACTGGAGGCTGCCTGAAGTTTCTGAATGAATGGGTGTAGCAACCACACTAGACAGGGCCAGTTAACCTCAAGTATACTTCAGTTGCTCGGGGATAAAACGCTGTGCTCTGCATACCCATAATTTTTGTCTCTCAGTTTCTTAGTAAAATTCCTTTTGTTAATTTCAGTGTTTCAAAGGTTCAGTGTTTCAAACAGGAACTTGGGGTGGAGGGCTGGCTAGGGAAATGGAGCGAAGAGGAAGGAGCAGTTTTACATCAGAAACAGAGTATACCAATGGAAATCAGAATACCGGTGAGTAATACAGCATCAAATGAGCAGAGGAAAGATAATGTAATGGGCCATTATTAACGAGATGGACCTCAAAGGCGCAGCAGAGTCTGGGATGGCTGGCTGCGGCCACACTTTGACCTTAGCATTTCCTCTTTTTAGCTCTGGAATCAACAGTCTGTTAAACTGTCCCATATTACTATTCCATATTATACTGAACTTTTGATAAAGAAAGGATACAGGAGACAGGAAGGAGAAACTAAAAAGAATTCTAAATTGGGAAAGAAAGCAGTGGCTGGGGAGGCCACTGATCAATAAGCCCATAGCCTCTCTGTGTATGGGGAAAGGAAATAGAAGCCCTGAGAACATGGAGATGGAAATAAAAACAATGCTTTTCCCGTAATGATCTTTAAAAAGATTCTTTTGAATATATGGGCCGTGACTGAAGGAGAAAGAAGGCAGCAGGGGTGTAAGAGTGAGTATTTCACAAGCATGCAGAAATGACACAAGCCCTGAATGGAGATCAGCACTCCCATAAGGCTTATGATTCTAAGGATCGAATGGTTCAAGGAAAATTTAAGTATTCATCAAATGTTACCACATTTTTACCTCTGGTACTTTTAAAATGTTGTCTTAAGAGAACTATTTTATAAATTGGTATTTTTCAATGTTGCCTTAAGAAAATTGTCTATTTTATAAATTACCTTGCCTCACAGTAAAAAAAAGATGACGGGGGTGAATATTTTTATCTCTTCCTTTGGTTAGATTCACTTATGAACTGCTTCTTAATATTTGAACTGCAAAGTATCTGCGTGTCATTCCCGGAAAGTCTTGAAGTTTGCAGAAACTCTTACAACATCAGGGAAGATAACCATCTCTCAAGAATGTTAACCTCACTGTTGTTCTCAGCTATCAGACCTGAGAACTAGGCCTATCTGCTTGTTTACAGGCAGACAGGGGCTAAGAGGACTTAGACTTATATTTCAATTTCCCACATGCATTCTGCATCTCCGAGGGCCTCACCTCCTCACACCCTTGGAAAGAATCTCTCCTTTTTCCTAATCTCTCTCAGTCTGCCCTACTCTTTTCCATCTCCATCTTCCCAACTAAATTCTCACCTTGTCATTCATTGGAACAAAGTTGCTGTTCAGGGTGACAATTCGGAAGTGCACTAGAAGGAAACAGGCTTCATTAGCAAAAGGGATGATTTCCCTTCTCAGAACCTTTCTTTCTTCCACCCTTCTTACTGCTTCACACACACTTCTGAGTCAGCAAAACCTCATCAGGTTCTACTTAAAAAATAATAATAATAACACCTAAAAGCCCTCAAGCAATTTCTATTCAGGGCTGCTAATTCTGAAACCTCAGAATGGACTGCCCCTCTACGTAAGAAGGAACAAATAACAGGCACTCAAGCCAAATGTGTATTTGCGTATTTCATATACAAGCAGCTTGCTGGAGGACCAAGCAACCCAGTGACACTTGCCAAACTTCATTCCGGAAGAAATGTGGACTTCTGTGTTAGAAACACACACAGTAAGAACCCCACCCACTCACGACTCTTTGGCTTGTGGAATAGGGCATCCATTCAACACGTCTTCCCCCCAGCCCTTCCTCTCTTCTGTATTCGTTATTCCATAGGCTGACCACCAATCACAAAGCCCCTGCTTATGAATACCTGTCACTCTTTCCCCCACCTTTTGTCTAATGCCATAAGTGTGCCTCTTACCTCGCTGCCCTGGGTTGTAGATAGGTTTGTCAGTTTGTATAAAGATGCCATTCCTCTTCGTCTGAATTAGAACTGTTTTTTTTTCCTCAAAGTTGGTGTTATTTCTAGTTCCTGACACCCGAATTGTAGCCACTTCTTCTGTGCCACCTGCAGGAGGTGGTACCTGTCCAAGAGAGGGTGCTCTAGGGAGGAGCAAGAGACTGGGGAACAGAGGCTACTGGTCTCAACCCCAGAGTGGGAGAGTGAAAGGAAAGAACTGAGTTATACAAGTTGCCAGGAAGAAGGCAAACAATAATCAGAGGTAAGGTCAGGAACTAAAAGAAGAAACTTAAGGTTAGGGAAATTATGGATGAGTTATGGACAGGAATTGAAGTGAGGCTTGGGGGCAATAAGTCTAAATAAAGTAAGTAAGATGTAAAGGGCAAAAGTAAGATGACAGAAAGCATAATTAAAATTAGATTATAGTGAGTATCTAGGGAGGGGACTAGGAAAATAAGGAATTAGAGGTGGGGCTAAGCCTGTGCTTACCAAAAAAGACCCGCAATGTAAGTGCCTCTTCTTCAACCCATGGTGTTCTAGCAACTTCTGGGTCTTGTTCTTGGTCTCCAGAGTAATAGTGAATTTTACATCATAGTACCCAGGACTCAGATCCAAACAAACCTTCTGAGTAGAGGGAAAGTTAAGCTGGGCTGGTAATGTCACCAGGTAGTTCCTAGTAAGGGAGAAAAAGGACTTCTGGGCAGTCATGATTCATCCAATGGATGGAAAATTAGGCCCTCTCATAAACACTCAGCATGTCGCAGTGAACTGAACAGCCCGCACCCCTGCCTTTATGAACCTTATTTTCTATGAGGTAGAACAAGACAAGTAATGGACAACTCAGTGCACAGCCTTAAACCTCCAACAATCAGGAAGCCATCAATAAGAACCTATGTCTAGGGCACTAAGGAGGAAATTAGTTCTATTACAGAGAACAGAGTACAGGGAGTTTGCTATATTTTAATATTATCTTTTTTAAAAGCTTCCTCTTGGGCCTCAACTTTTCTCTCTTGGGTAAAGGAGAAATGCAACCAAAGAAGGGAAAAGATGAGAAAGAAATTAAAATAAACCAAAGGTTATCTCCTCTCCCCTAGGTTTATATTTGAGAAAGGTAGACAGATATCAAACACTTACGGAAGGAGTTTTTCTGCAATAGCTGGGGATAGAGCCAATATTCCTAGAAGGAGCTGAGCCCACATCTTTGTGGGCAACATAGACTCCTAAGGATCAGGAGATCCGCTCCCTGCTGGAGCATATATATTAAGTCCCCAGGCAGGGTGTGGAGCTACCACTGAAGCTCCTGCCAATCACCTACAAAGGGCCTTGGGCTAAGGTGGTGGACAAAAGTAAAGCTACAATTCACTTCCTTAAATTGACTTCTCCCCGAAACATTCATACTGGCTCAGCCAGTCCATAATACCTGTTTCGGGGAAAAGGCAGGACTGAGTATTCAGTGGTGGCATTCACAGAACAAATTTTTGGACACCGCCTTTTTTCTGGTTCCATTCCAAATTCTCCTACCCATTTGATCACTTCACTTCTTTTTATTATTTTATTAAGACAGATTTGGGATCACAGCTATGGGAGCAGTATCAATAGAAAGACAGAATACTTCTATCGAATTGGGAATTTTTTTAAATTAGCACTACTCTTTACTGTGACTGTAGAAGTAGGGACATGTCACTCCTTGAGAAACTAAATGGACAACCTCTCTGAAGGTGATTTCACAATGCACATCAAAAGCTTTTTAGATTTCCCTACTTGTTGACTTAGCAACTCCTATGGAAATGCCTCTTAATGGGGAAAGAGCATTCACATACGCAAAATAAGTATCCACACTGAGTTTCTTTATAGTGTTGGTTATAATGGCAAGACTTGAAAGCCACCTAGAATATAGGTTAGTAAGAACACTTTCTTGGCCAATGACCAACCCAAGTAAAATCAACATAAGCAAAAAAGAGTTTTTGGTAATTGGGGTGGATAAGATATGAAGAAACAAATGAAGGAAACTGAGAAATTCCGAAGACTTTATGGCCTGAAATCAGAGACTTGATACTGCCAGGAAGAAGCTAGGAAAACTCCTTGACAAGTGGAATGGGGCAATGGAGACATATAGTTAAAGAGCTGAGCAATTTACAGCCAAATTTCTTTATTTTCTTCTTTCTCTTCTTTTAATTGTATCTTTATGAGATGATGGATGTTAGCTAAACCTATTTTGGTAATCATTTCACAATATATGTAAATTGAATCATCATGCTGTATACCTCATACTTACACAGTAATGTATGCTAATTATTTCTTAATAAAACTGAAAAAAAAATAGAACAGAGTATTGAAGAGCTGCAGAAGAATATCAAATGGTTTAACAGATATGTTACTGGAATTCTAGAAGGAAAAGAGAACAGAATAAGTGTTTGAAGACATAACAGATGAGAATTTTCCAAAGATAATGAGAGACATCAAAAACAGATAAAAAAAATCAGAGAGAATTCCAAGTAAAACCACAAGATCTTATCTTCCCTAACCAAGAACACTTAGGAGCAAGGGATTCACATATTCCAGACCTTGCCAGGGGCAGACCCACCTCGCCTGGGTAGGTCTGCCCAGGGCCAGCCTGTAGTAAGTGGGTTCTTGACTTCATGCAGGAAAGATTTCACAACACGAGTCCCGGTAATTCCAAGCATACATTTTTTAAAGCTGGGGAACAGTGAAACAAAGAAGAGACTAGGATAGAATAAGCAATAGGAGAGAGACTAGGCAGGGTCACTTTGGCTCTCTAGAAATATTATGAGAAAGAGGTGAGACAAGGTGGGGCTACTGTCAGCTCATGGGAGAGTTAGAGAAAAGGGGGACTTGGGGACAGGTTCAGAGGGTTAGCCCAGGAAGAGCTGCCACTGCCCATTGCTCCCCTGGTTGCAAGTATCATGTGGTCCCTTAGGAGTGAGGAGATTTGTGCCTGTGGGGGAAGAGGAGGAAGGGAAAGGCGTGGGCGTGCCCACGGGAGGGAAGGCACATACTGGGTCTTTTGTCACCCACCTGGTTTTGTTGATTTCCTGGGCCTGGAGCTGAAATACATCTGAGACCTAGATGTTATCTCTAAGGAGAAAAGGTCAAGGGATCTAAACCGTATGACCAGTGATATGCCAGGGGAGGAAAGGTCACCCTGTGGGGAGCCCCAGTGCCAGTTTTGCTCCTTGCTAGGTATCCGGGGCTTCCTGCCCTGGTGACCTTCTGTATCTGTCTGTAAATTGCTTGGACAGTTTGTTCAACTGTCTGTCTCAGTGTCCCCATTCCATTTGCCAAGGAATTTTCCTAGCTTCTTACTATCCTGCCTCCCTACTGCACACAGGAGTTCCTTCAAGTTGTGGGGAAGATAGCAGCTGTGAGTCCTCAATCCATATTCTTAGAGCTTTATGATCCCAGTAGACAAAATTTTTTATCTATGTTACAGACATTTCTGAAGAAAGATTTTGTTCCTCCTCTCACATGCTCACCTCTGAATCAATCACTGGACTCAGAATACTATGAGAGGGAGGCCCTGGGTTGTCCTTACCAGAGGCCAGGGTGATAGGGTACTGAGATTGGCAACTCCATAGAGCCACGTGAAATTGGAGGGTTCTCTAGAGAAAGGAACCCACTACTACAGGAAGTGGTTGGCGTCAAGATGATGAGAAAATAGAACATTAAGTGTATCACAATGTCTAATCATTTGAATTTGGTTGAATAATTTGCCACATTAATATAAAGCAATAACATGCAGCTATTAAAAATAATGTTTTTATGACCAGGGAATTGTTTGCAATACTAAGTGGCTGGTGGGGTGGGGAGGGAGAATATGACACAAAATATGTATGAAGTACCCTTCTACTGAGGATGTTGGAAACTCAAAAGAGCACTGTTTCCTCCCTGACAATGAGGAAAAGCCAGACAAACTGCAAAATCACAACTCACTTTGAACCAAAATGTTGAATCTAAGAGCTCAGCTGACATTGCAGGTCAACCAAGTAGCCTAAAATCCAGGAAGGCACAGTTCCTCCAGAGCAGAGACCGGATGTATAGACTGCTCATCTCTGCCAGAGCCTGGGAGGTCTTTGGGTCATTACAGAAGCAAGTAAGAAGAACACAGCTATAATATCAATGAATTACTAAAGGCCTAGTGTGGGTCAGAGAAACTATAAAGAATCTTCCCTTGACACGGAAGCAAGGGAAGCTGGTACTGACAAGCTCTTTTCCATGACCTTTACCAGATACACACAAGAAAGACTGGGTGTAGGATGAGTCTGAAAAAAGGCTCCCTCAGTAGTATAGGCATAGAGGACAGTATTATCTATTCCTGTAGGAAAGGCCATAAAAATGAGGAAATCTTATTTGTGACAACATGGATGGAACTTGAAGGCATTATGCTGAGTGAAATAAGTGTGACAGAGAAAGACTAATACTGTATGATCTCACTTATATGTACAATCTTTAAAAAAAAAGAAAAGATCAGACTTGAGATTCCCAGAGGTGACAGATAGGAGAAAGAAGTAGAGAAAAATAGTCAACAGATATAAACTTGCAGTTATAAAATAAATAGGTACTAGGGATATAATGTATAACATGATGACTATAGTTAATATTGATGTATGAGGTGTAGAAAAGTTATTAAGAAAGTAAATCCTAAGAGTTCTCAATACAAGGAGAAAAAATTTCTTTTTTATTTTCTTCTTTCTCTTCTTTTAATTGTATCTTTATGAGATGATGGATGTTAGCTAAACCTATTTTGGTAATCATTTCACAATATATGTAAATTGAATCATCATGCTGTATACCTCATACTTACACAGTAATGTATGCTAATTATTTCTTAATAAAACTGAAAAAAAAATAGAACAGAGTATTGAAGAGCTGCAGAAGAATATCAAATGGTTTAACAGATATGTTACTGGAATTCTAGAAGGAAAAGAGAACAAACAGAATAAGTGTTTGAAGACATAACAGATGAGAATTTTCCAAAGATAATGAGAGACATCAAAAACAGATCCAAAAATTAGAGAGAAATCCAAGCACGATAAATACTAAAATAGAGTACACCTATCACATCATATTCAAACTGTTGAGAATCAGAGATGAGGAGGAAGTCTTAAAGGTGGCTAGAAAAAAAAAAGACACATTATAGAGAGAAAAACAAAGATAAGAATTACAGCAAACTTCTCCAATGTTAGGCAGAAAACAATGGATTGACATCTTTACAACAGTGAAAGAAAATCTAGCATTCTGTACCCAACAAAAACATCTTTCAGTAATGAAGGGGGAAAAGACTTTCTCAGCCACACAAATCTGAGAGAGTTTATTACTAGCAGATCTGTGCTTCCAACAATATTAAAGGGAGTTCTTAAGGCAGAAGATACAAGACCCAGTTTGACACACATGGCCTGCAGGGCAAACCCATCCTGCCATAGGTTCTGTACGAAGAGATTTACTGAAGCACAGGAACACTCATGCACTTTTGTGCTGCCAAGGCAAACTTAAGGAATCATAAATGAAGTTCTCTGGAAATACCATCAAATAAAATAAATATAAAAGACATTTAAATCAATTTTAATCACTTTAAAAGATACATTTAAATGACTGCCTAAAGCAAAACATAATTCATTCTGAGTTATAATGTAGGGGTGAGGCATTTTTTACATGTCAAGACAAAGGGAATTAAAAATTAAAAAATTCTATGGAACAACATTAGCCTAATTCCTTTGGCACATTTTCCTTCTCTCTTATTTTGAATTATCTGAGTCTAAATTTTTCCTCCCTGTTTCCTTTTTAACTTGTTCAGGGCCCACCACTACACATGACTACTGCTCTCAGCTTTCCTAAAATCCCAGTGGAGATACCTCGAGCCACAAATCTTCTTTCACCCTGGCCCACTGATGTCATCAGACAAGACTTGTTAACTTTGGGACTCTATCGAACATTTTCCAATCCTAGCTTGAAGAGAAAAAATAGAATGGCTGGTGTGGCTAAGGGGATTGAGAGCCAGCCTGAGAACCAAAAGGTCACCAGTTCAATCTGGGTTGCGGGCCATGGCCCCAGTTGGGGGCATGTGAGAGGCAACTGATCAATGTATCTCTCACACATTGATGTTTCTCTCTAATTCTTTCTCTCTCCCTGCCCCTCTCTCTAAAAGGAAATAAATAAAATCTTTTTAAAAATTCAAAAAAAAAAAGAAAAGAATGGAGACAGGTATGGTTCCAGCTATGGAGGCTACTTGTACGTCCAGCATATATTAGTCATACAATGAAACTATAGTAATGCCTGAGTTAGGAAGGGGTGTTCATTTACATTAAATGTATTTAGTTTGGATTTCTAGGAAGTCAACTTTGCTGCTAAGTGAGATTTAAAACAGCTATTTATTGCCCTGGCAACCAGAAGACACAATTCTTACAGAAGAGAAATGATGGTGCAAAGAATCTACACAGTGAATGCCATTTATTTGCTGAGTGACCCATGACGACTTATTAACCTCTCTGTGCTTCAGTAAATTTTACATTATGTACTTTTCACCACAATTAAAAATTAAAATAGAGCCGGCCAAGATGGAGGCATAGGTAGACACACTGTGCCTCCTCGTACAACCAAAAGAAGGACAACAACAAATTTTAAAACAAAAAACAACCAGAACTGACAGAAAATCGAACTGTATGGAAGTCCGACAACCAAGGAACTAAAGGAGAAACTTTCATCCAGACCGGTAGGAGGGGCGAGACGGGCCGGAGAGTACTT
>VMDR010005586.1:0-50604 GCA_007922815.1 Macrotus californicus
ATTCATTAGTTATATCCCAAGTGAGTTATTTGTTTGTTTTCTGTTTTGACTATATACGTCTAACCTCTGTCTGTTTGTAGATTGGCAAGTTTCAGTATATGTAAAGAATATGTTTTAATTAGCATATTAATCACTTTTCCAAAGTGCTATAAACAGTTTATTCTCTTATTTAACCCACCTTAAACATTCTACTTCTAAAAAAGGAGGAAAGGGGAATACAATCATTTTTGTGGAGAATTAAAATGGAAATTTGTTCCTGTCTAAATGTTTCAAAAGTTTTGAATTAGTAGGTCTAAATTAATTTTCAAATATATTAGGGAAGTAATACAAATTCTTTTAAAAAGCCTACAGATGTTTTAAGCACTTACCGATCACTTAACAGACCTTCGATCAGAAGATTTTTCTTGGAAGGGAAAGGCCTTAAAATAAAAAGTTTTGAAAAACAGGGAATTCTTGTAAGTTTGGCCACCTCAAAATTTTTACTTGGGAGGTAATTCAGTGAGGTAAAGGAAATAAAAGAATGAGTGTGATTTATATTGAAAAACAAGTATTGCATCTGAAATCTAAGCTACAGTGTCCATGATATATAACCATATAAATACACACACACACACACACACACACGTGCACATATACACATGCACACACGCACACACACACCATACAAAGTCATCTAGTCTACCAGGTCTTTCTCCATGTTGCTGGCAGCCCTCAGTTTCCTTCCACCTGCTTTGCTCCCATCCAAACCAGAACTTACAATCTCACACCTGTATTTCCAAAGCTACCACCACAGGGGCTCCCCACCTTCGTTCTCTCATGCACTTTGGCACCAAATAAATGTTCCTAAATTCCATCTTGGCACTTGTTTAATGGTCTTCCAAGAGACCTCTTTGCCTCTCAGACAAAATCCATGACTTTTTCAGTCAGTCAGGTTTCCCCAGACCTGGTTCTCACCTGCCTTTGAGTTCCAGGTGCTGCTCCACTCCTTCATCCTCAGTGTCCAGTTATATAGACACCCAGTGAGACAGCTGCCCCGGCTCCACCCCACGGTGAGCAGTGAAACACCTCTAGTAAGTTAGAAGCTCAGTGCCAGTTAACTCAGGTTTCCACCCTCAAACTCCTCACTCACTAGTGACATGTAAAGCAGACCCGCTCCCATCAATGCAAACAGTGCCCTGGGCCAAGAGACCATGTGACTGTATCCACACATATTACCTCTATCCGTGGTGAGCACAACTAGCTGCATCCAATTATGTGCAATAAAAAATTATATAATGAAAGACAAGTCCAAATATGCCAAAATGGCATGTTACCTCCAAAGTATGCAATGGGCATCTTATTTTGAACACAGAGAAACATGAGGAAAGGTATACTGAGTGTACTAATAGAAAATCATTTTTCCCTTACTCTCCCACGAGAAAACGTTCAACAAATATTCAAAGAGCCAAAGGCTTAACTTGCCATGGGCACCCACGTATCTCAGTCTACCTTCACCTTGGCACCTGGTCTACCTACAGCCCCACGAACACATCTATTTCCTGGGCACATGTCACTCTTTCCTCTGGAACACCCTCCTGACTTTTTTCTCAGCCCCCTACAATTCCAACTATCCTTTAAGACGACTTTTTTTCTCTGACATCTTCCTTAATCTTCGCTAGTGATAAGTAATCTGTCTTCTGAAATCCTGTATTATCTGATATAATGCCATACAGTCTTTTGTGCCATTTTTCTTTCTTTGGGAAAAAATGTACACCTACCTCACGCCAACCCTGTTCTTAGAGTCTATGTGCATTTTTCCACTTATTTTTCAAAATAACCTTAGATATGATCTTTACTTCCATTTTACAGATGAATAACCTCAGGTTTATTGAAATCAGATAACTTGCTCAAAGCCATACATCCAGGAAGGGCTTGGTTAAGCCCAGATGTACCTAATTCTAGGCCCTGAGTTCTTCTCACAGTGCCACAGGGCTCCAGTGGTACTTCCCCAGCTCCAGGCCGAGTTATGTGAGGGCAAACACCGTATTTTTGGTATCTGCGTACCTCTCTGCAGTCCCGAAAGAGACCCTTTCTTGACCATCACAGACGGTCAGTAAAGGTATGCTAACAACGGTGCTGGGACCCTGGCTTCTTCTGCTAGGAATGTTGCATAGGTCCCACTGCACCTTCAACTGTTCTGAAAACACTTCAGGATGTGAGGAGGCTTCCTTCATTTGTATGGGCAAAGCCAGTCTCTGCAGGAGCAGCATTGCAGAAGCTACACAATTTGGAACCACCTTTCCGTGACCTTCTGCTAAATTAGTGTTATAAATTTTAGTTACAGCTTTTAAATATTTCCTGATCAGCCTCTTTCTCAATTCTTCTAAAGGGCTCACCATCTAACAGTGTCCCAACTTCCCAACACTATAGAACAGTAAAGTAATGCCATACGCTCATTTGTTAGGCAGCTTGACATACATATCCAACCAAACAACCAGAGAGGAGAGTAATTTAAATGACAAGGCACTGTAAAGGATTAAAATATATGGATGTTCAAAAGTCTAATGCAGACATAATTCGAAATGAGATGACTCATCAAGGCAGGAGGTGAGTACAAAGATTTAGCTACACGTCTATCATAAAAACTAGGAACAGACTAAATATCCAACAATAAGGAACTGCTTAAATAAATGATGATGTATACAAACAATGGACTACTACACAGCCATCAGAAATTATTCAGTCATTCAATAAATAGCTATTGAGTGCCTTATTGTACAAAGGGAATGAAGAAATGATAACTGCCTTCATTGTGCTTAGAGTCTAGATGATGACAGAGAAAGGTATGCAATGACAAGAAGTGTGTGATTGATTGACACGATGGGTTACAATAAAGTGTAATTTGTATGAATTAACTTTTTGTTGCTGCTGTTTTTCTAAATAACCTGCAGATATATTTGTTCAGTGTTCAGAGCCTGCCTTGAAGAAATAGACATATTAGTGAGTAGATCTGGCAGTATTTAATTTTATAGAAGAAAGTAAAGTTGCACATTTGAAAATAAAACTCTGAGTAAAAAGTAGGCAAGTATAAATCAAATGAAGGTTGATTTGGAATTCCAACTAAAACTAATTTTCAGATAGCTTTCTGAAATATTTTATTTACTCATTATAAACATATTATTTTAGAATGTGAATTCAAAGGCTTCCATTGAGCAATTATGATGCAAGGGTGTTGTCTATGGATGTGAGAGACAGACATTGGTCGGTTATCTCCAGTACATGCCCTGACTGCGATCCAACCTCCAACCTAAGTTTGTGCCCTGACTAGGGATCGAACCCACAACCTTTTTGGTGCATGGGATGATGCTCCAACCAACTAAGCCACCTGGCCAAGGCAGTCTATTGATGAATTTATAACAACACAGAAAAATAAAGGGATCAAAGTCAACTACAAAACAAAAAACAACAAAAATGAAATTTGAAATCTCTTATGAAATGACAATGAAAGGACATCTAGCGCTTTGTGTTGCCCTGTTTTGCACAAGTCTTGAGGATTTTTTGACTAGCAAGAAGGTAAATCTATAGTAATTTCTTAAGCCAGATAATAATAACCAGTAAGATTTATAATATTCAAACTTCTTTACTCTTCCAAATCCTTAATTCTTAGGAATAGAAAGAAACTTCTCTAAGGTGATAAACAGCATCTAAAACAAAATCCCTGTGTATTTAATGTTGAAAAATTGAATGTTTTCTCCCTAAGATTGGGAACAAGGCAAGGATGTCTGCTCTCACCAATGTTATTCAACAAAGAATAAGAAGTGCTAGCCAGGGCAATAAGGCAGGAGAAAGAAATAAAAGGTATACAGATGAGAAAGGATCTGTTCCTATTTGCAGATGTCATAACTGTCTATACCCCCCCCAAAAAATCCTCCTAGAACTGGTGAGTCCAGCAAGGTAACAAGATATAAGATTAACATACAAAAATACAATTATATTTCTACATACTAGTAATAAATGTGGGCACCAAAATTTTAAATATGCCATTTACAATCACTAAAAAATGAAACAGGTGTAAATCTAGCAAAACAAGTACAGGATTTATTGCTGAAAATTTTAAGAAGTATATTGACTGAAATCAATGATGTTCTATATAAATGGAGAGGCATACTGAATTCATGGATTCGAACACTCAACATAGCAAAAATGTCCATTTCCTCAAATTGATATACAAATTTAATGCAATCAAAATCTCAGCAAAATTCTTTGTATATAAAGACAAGAATATTGTAAAATTTATATGAAAATGCAAAGAAACTAGAACAACCAAAACAATTTTGAAAAAGAATACAGTGGCAGAAATCAATCTATCTGACTTCAAGATATTACATAGCTAAGGTGAGCAAGATTGTAGTAGTAGTGAAGGGATAGGCATTAGATCATTGAAACAGAATAGAGGACTCAGAAATAGATCCATACGACATAATATGTGCAAACGATCTTTTTACAAGGTGCAAAAGCACCTGTGTGGAGGAAAAACAACTTCTCCAACAATAACCATTTCTAAAGAGAACCTTGACCTAAACTTCACACCTTACATAAAACTTAACTCAAAATTGTCTGACTTAACTGCAAAATGTAAAACTATAAAAACAAATCTTGGAAAAAAGTAGGAGAGAGTCTTTGGGATCTAGAGCTAGGCAAAGGGTTCTTAAACTTTACACCAAAACACAACGAGCAAAGGAAAAACTGCTAAGTTGGACTTCACCAACCAAATCTTTTGTCCCATGAAAGACTCAAGCGGATGAAAAGACAAATTGCAGGTCAGGAGAAAATATGTGCAAACCACCTATCTGACAGAGGACTTGTGTCTAGAATATATAAAGAATCCTCAAAAACCAGGTAGCAAAGGTGCAGGGAAACCGTACTGTTCACCCGTCGCTGGAGGGAAGGCAAAATCCTGTGGCCACTGTGGAAACAGTAGCAAGAGGCATCTCTAGGGAGCATCTATTTCACAGCATCATCTTTCTACTGCTGTACAATCGAGAAGCTTAAGCACCTTTCTGAACCACATCTAATCTAACAGGTGTCTCCTGTGAGCTCCTCTCAAAAGTACCAAAGTCCTTTTTGGCAAGGTCCTTGAGAAGACACATCACGTAGCTTCGGTGGGCAACAAGCAGGTAGGTGTTGGGAGTGAAGCTGGCTATTTAGATAGGTGAATCTGACTGCGTCCTTTTCCCGGAGAAATATTAAAGGCCTGGGCACTAGAAAGGGAGCACTTCCCAGTACTAACGTCTATCACTAAGTTTCCATCTTTCTCCGTATTGAGACTGCAAACCTTTAAACACCAGTTCTGAGACAGCCCCGCGGTACTCCCCCAGACAACGGCCTTGAGACAGGGGACAGGAGCCTGTCCTTGTTTTCTCCCATCTCATTTCAGAAGGCTCTTCCCACTGCAAACAGCAGCTCTGTTTTTTCCCCCTACTGACCTTTGCCGACCGTGTTGCTGCACTGCACTTGGAAATATTAACAATGGCCATTACCTGCCCTGTTTATTCAGTGTTAAGTATTAACAAGGCCTGTGCTATCTCAGCTGCTGCCATATTTCTCCAGCAGAGACGTGCCTATGTAAATGCTCCACTGCAAACAGGAGACTCGTCTTTCTCTGGGTGTGGGTGGGGAGACGCCTTGGAGATGACTGAAAGAGGAGAAGAAAACAGTAGCTTTGTTTAAAATACCGTTTTCAGGGACACATAAACTAATCGTACCGTGAGATCTTGCTTGTGGCTGACTTTGCCAGTGCCTTTGGTCAGTTCTGGTATTAACTAAACCAGGGGCTTCCTACAAAAGCACGAATTTCCAGCTTTGCTTATAATGGCTTCCAACAGTTTGATATTGAGTAAAGAGTGTATAAATATTTTACAGAATAAAGAGAAAAGAAATGAGCCTTGGCACTGAATTCTCTTTGTTTGGGGTTAGCCTGTTTGGGTTCTTGTATGGAACGGTTATGTCAGAGTGGGCGGAGCCTGTTTCTGAGCAGATGGAGCAAACGGACAATATTAACTTGTGCACAAAGAGGAGTGAAGGGTTTTTATTAAAACTCCAATCAGATACTGCTTCTTGGACAGTGAAATTGCAAAACTTGCAAAGAGGAGGGCCAAACACCTTGCACGAGAGATCGAATACAAATAAAAAATTGACTTGGAGGGGGAAAAAAAAATCTTTCACTAGAGTCAGCTCTTCTGTAAAAATCGGCTCATGCTCATAAATCTACCAGGTTTAGGCTTGGGTCGGGTGACAAGGCAAAATTCTGTCCTCAGATAGAAGCCGGGAACTGCCTGTGAAACAAACTGAGGCTAAACCCACGCTCTCTGGATGAGATCTGATGCACAGAAAGCAAGGCGTGGGTCACCTCTGCATGTTTCAAGTACAGTTGCACAGACATGAGAACAGGCAGTGCGTGGAGAACAGAGGCTGTTCCTCTTCTGTCCGTACAGCCCTCAGAGAGAAGCACCATCACTGCCACTGGATGCACACATCCGGGTGTCGTTTAAGAGCAGGGCTTTGGAAGCTTTGGACCCCAATTTAACCACGGTGTAGCTGTGTGATCTTGGACGGGTTATTCAACTCTTTCTAAGAATTTTCTACTTTTTAAAAGTGAGCATGGATTCCTTATGTAACAGAGATCAATGGGAGGTGAGAAAAGAGAGTGATTTGCTGGAAGTACTTTAGCAACATAACATAAGAAAAAGTGTCACCATTTATTGAGGGTCCCATATGGACCAGGCACTCCAGATACAATATTCTAATCTTTATACAATCCTGCAAGGCTCATACTATTATTCCCAGTTTAAAAGATGAGAAAACTGAGGTTCAAAGTAGCTAAGGAATTAAGACTTTGTCTGAAAACTGAAAAATGGCAAAATCATCTACTTACATTCTTTACCTAATTTTTTTTTTAAAAAAAAGACCCAAGAATTTCTCTCTCCACTTTGATGCTTCTTTTCCGAATCCTACTCCAAGTCATGACTACAGTGAGAGTCTGTCTTTCTTCTTTCCTTTCTTTGGCCAATTTAACTTTCCTAAAATCACTCTTCCCCTGCCCCCCGAGTGTCACTGATCCCAATATTTCTACTGAATGTGCTTTGGCTTGAGCTCTGTCCTCAACCACATGGCTCCTGTCGGACTCGCCTCCACCATCAGCACCACCATCACAATGACAGCCGATACTCAGCCCTTGTCTATGTGCTGGACACCTTGTGAGTTACGTACCATTACTGTCCCCATTTTGGAGATGAGGAAACTGGGTCACGGAAGAGCGAAATATCCTACCAGGGGCACGGAGTAAGCGGCAGAGATGGAGGACTAACCTCGGCAGTCTGGCTCCAGATTTCTTGGTCTAACCCTACACAGTACTGCCATCACAGCCCTGCAGGGACCCCCAGTAAGCTCCTGATTCCAGCAAATGAGACTGAGCAGGAGACAGGAATGCCTGTGTAAAAAGTTGATAAACATATTTTATGGTATTGGAAATAAAATTGATTCTTTTTATTGTAAATGTGCATTTTTAATCACTATGCATTAGATTATTATTTAGTGGGCTAGCCTAGGAACATTGTTTTTATGGGAATGTAAATTCTGAGTTGCCCAAAAAACTATTGGAACAGCCAGCCTGTTCACAAGTTGGGGACTGACTTTACTTGCAGTCAGGGTAAAGTTAAAGCGGGAGAAACAGGAAAAGGGGGAAGGAGACACTTCAGATTCCTTGTAGACACAATTCCTGCACAACAGAATGCACTCTGGATAATCCAGCTCAACTTTCTAAGGGTGCTAAAAATAAACGCAAATGGTTCATTAGAGCTAATCTGGCAGCTAAGAGTGAATATTAATAACATAGAAGATCAATAAGATTCCTAGCAAAGAACAATGAATTAACTTGGTTCCAGAAATAGCAAAATTTGTGTAGGCCAGAGAGGAAGTGATGGGGCCAGAGAAATTCATCTCTTCTTCATATAATCCAAGGAATTGAGAAAAGACAATAAAATATGCCCATTTCTTTTTGGCTCTGCCCACTAAATAAGCAGTTTAATCAATTTTTACCGTTCCCTCCCTGTCTTCACCTGCCACTACCAACTCAATAGAAGAATGTATAACCCTAGTTCAAATACAGGTCAAGATGGCTATTATAAATATTATGAGCTTATGCCATTACTTTCTCCCTCCGTACTTGTCTCCTGTGCTCTATTTAAGTAAAGGACTGCACACGGTAGCTTTTACCCAAAGCATATTTAACGAAAAAAGGGGTTCTATGGTCAAATAAATCTGAGAAATGCTGTATGATAATCCCCCTCCGAAGACATTGGAGGCTCTGTGAAGTCTTTCAGGAAAAACACCTGTATGACATATGTAACCCAGTGTTTCCCAAACCTTTTCGCCAAATAATCCTTTTAACTTCGCCCCAATTAATGTCCGCCCACAATGAAGGTAAGAACCCTAGACCAGGAGGAGAGCAAACTGAGTTGCCATCTTTCCTTCTTGTGTGACATAAGTCACCTAACTTTCCTGGACTTCGGTTTCCTGAGGGAGCTGGACTATGTGATGGCCACAGGCTCTGTCCAGCCACATGCTTCTAAGACTATCTTCACCTCATCTCCATAAGTGGTCATGGTCAACAGCATGGAAGCCGGGCTCTGTGGAGGCTCTGAAGACCAGCTAGCTCTCCTCTGTGAACCCACCCCTTCAAGCACCTCCCATCACCCAGAAGCAGCCTAGACAATGGGCTCTTTTATACCCTTCACATTCAGTCCTTTATGCTCATGCTGGACACTAATATTGCAAAGGCTGATAGGGGCGGGGAGTGGGATAAGTGGAGGGAGGGAATTTGTAGAGAATTGTTAAAACAAGCTTACATTTGTTCTTTGAAACATTTTCTGGCATTCAGACATGGCTTTTAAAATAGTTTCTTGTGCTTTTTTCATTTAAATATGCAAGTTTAATAAACATTATGCACCCAAAGCAGAGAAATGAAACAAACTCTTACAAGTGATTCCTTAGCCTACATTCTTAGGCTATATTCTCAGCTAATTTCAGTTGAGATGCTATTAATCCTGACATTCCAACTTTCAGGGGAAAATTATCACAATCTGGAGGATTGTTCCTAATATTGAAAATATGGCTTTTATACTGTTTCACAAAATTACTCACTTTTATTTACATGGTTTTTCTCCCTTAAAACAGTCTAGAGAAAACTAAGGGTGATCTAACTATAAGCTGACGTTGGGCTTTTTGTTTTCTTATTTTTATAGCAAGGACACATTATTGATCTATCAGCAATAACTCACAGTTATGTAAGTGCCTAGCATTAGACAGATGTTCCAGGCAACGTATATGTGTGCGTTAATCTTAACAACCCTATAAGATAGGGACTATTATTATGCCAATTTTACAGATGTGGAAACTGAGGTGCACAGAGGATTAGTGATTTTCCAAGGTCACATACCACTCAGAAGTAAGTGGCAGAGCTGAGATTGGAATTCAGCAGTCTCTGTTCTTAATTACTCTGCTATACTACCTCTGGCTTAAATGTGTGAAACAATAGAACCATAGGCATAAAAATACGGAAATCACTGTGGGACACAATGTAGTTACATGAACTCCATGATGCAACTAAAGAAAAAGAAATTTCTCACCTCTTGGTTCTACTTCAGTCAGATCAAGGAGGAAAGCTTTGACTTACATCATGAAGGATTTAGGTTCAATATAATGGAACACATTCTGCCTGTTCAATGTATCTAAGGAGGCTGTGAAATCTCCTCCTGAAATGCTCAATAACGAAAGTGAGAGAGCAATTTGAAAGATTCTGGAAAAGTTCCCAAGGAAATTAAAATAGGCCAAGTTAACTGTCTTCAACCTTGTTACTTCAATTCCTTCCTGGAGCACACCGTGACTATTTTTCTAAGTCATTAAAAGAATGTTCTTCAAAATGAACTAATAAGTAAAATAGAGACAGACTCATACAGAGAGAGCAAACTGCCCGCTGTCGGGGCGGGGGGTGCGGTTTAGGGGGCTGCCTGGGAGAGTGGAGGGATTAAGCTAAAAGAAGAAAAAGAGAAAACTCATCGACATGGACAACAGTCTGATAATTGCCCAGGGGGAGGGGGCAGGCAGAGGAGGGTACAGGAAGGGGGGTAAATGGTGACGGTGACGGAAGGAGACTTGACTTGGGGTGGTGAACACACGGTACAATGTACAGATGAGTGTTGTGGAACTGAGCACCTGACACCTATACAAGTTTACTAACCAGTGTCACTCCAGTAAATTCAATAAAAAGGAAAAAATTATTAAAAATGTATGTTCTTCAACATGTTAATGGAGTAGCAGAGACTGAGGTTACAAAGACTCACCAGACACAACAACCAATGTAACGTGCGGTTTTGTCTCTGTCCCGATCGACACAAACCAGCGTGGAAAAGGCTTTTCTGAGATAGTCAAGGAAGCTGCATGAAGAACTGGGTACTAGAAGATACCAAGGAGTTATTGTTAATTTGGGTGGGTCTGATAATACCATTTGATTATATAAGAAGTTTCCATAATTTTTAGGAGATGCTTCCTAAAGTAAGTAAGGGTGAAAAGACATGATGTCTGAGATGTTTACTTTGACCAAAAAAAAAAAACCCACCTAAAATAACAAAAAGAGGGGTTAGATGAAGGAAGAGTGGCAAAATCAATCTGAGTGATGACATATGAGGGGCATGTTTGACAATTTTCAGAATAAAATGCCTTGAGAAAGACTATGGAAGGATTTTTCTGTCCTAATGAAAAGAGGCATATGATAAGTGGTTTAAAAAATGCTCTAGAGATGGCCAGCCACACACCTGGGTGTATGGCTCAGTTCCCCTAAGCCTGGGGCCAGGAAGAGGAAGTGAGAGGCAAGGGGGGAGCACAGGCTGACTGTGCGGCAGAGAGAGGAGAGAGTCGGAAGAAGAAAGGGCCACAGTGGTGGGGCCAACGTCGCTCCGAGGGAGGTGTCAGAGGACCAGCAGGCCGCTCTGGCTCTGCCGTTTCTGCTTCAACTTCCTCGTGACGTGCACTGCTCGCCCAGCAATCTCAACCACAGTTAGAAAAACGAAACAAGATGAGCCCGGTATGCCTGTTCACCTTTGCGTTTGGCATTTATAACTTCACTCACTGACTGGCTCTCAGTCTTTAGGGGTAATTGGTTTAATTTTGAGGTGTGTGTGTTGTAAGCTCCTTCTCTATCAGGGTGGTTATAAGGTACATCCTTGCCTTTCACCCATTGGTTGTACCTTTATTGTAAGACCAAGAGCCTAACTTATCTTTGGTATTCCAGGTGTGTGTATTATACATTCATCTTCAGAACAGTTTATATTCTCAATAATTCAGAAATGAGGTTTTTTTCCCAAAGAAAATGACCACATAGATAAATCACTACACTTTCCCTAACTACCTTTACCAAAGGCTCATCAAAACATTAAAAACAAAACAAAAAAAAAACAACAAAAACCTTTAGAGACAGGAATAATACTGAACAAATTAATTGGCCAGAGTGAACAAATACTACATTTTCTAGCATCCTGTTCTCCTCCAGCCCAAAATGTATTTATAAAATACACTACGTTATGCTTTTAATCATACTTGCTGGTAAATTTTCCATCTTAATTTTCTTTCTAACATTAAAATATAAATGTTTTCTGTTCTAATTCTTCATAAACACCCATTATGGTGGGAGAATGTCCCATCAAGTGGGGACAGAAAACTTAAATTTCCCCAACTGCTGGACATCACGGTGTTGCCATTGGCTTAATACCATGAATAACATTCCGATGAACATCTTTATGTGTGGTACTTTCTTATACACTTATGTGTATTTCCATAGGACTGATCCTCAGAGCACAATAAAAAAAGCTAAATTGAGAACGGCATCTAGTCATTTACCTGAACACAAGAGAGAAAAGGATAATTTGAAGAGGGTTCCACTGAGGGTGAGTTCACACTGCACGAGCCCAAAGCCCTGACTCTGGAACCTGCAGCCCAGTTCGCGCGCTGGAAGAAATGTTGCTCTGTCTTGTTGCTTCTCAGTTGCATGTGGCGTTAGCCTTGGTCTGTCTAACCTTGGTCACTTCCACTCAATGGTCCTTGCTCCAGTTGTTGCTTTTACAGTTCAACCAGCTGCACTTGCAGTCTTCACTGCTCTGCTTGGCACTGCTTCACTCCTGTGCTCCCACAGCTCGCGCCTCTAACGCAGCACTCCCGTCGTTCCCCTCGCAGGAGAGTTAGTGGTTTGCAGGATGCGCTGCTGAGCCTGTAACTCATCTTTTCATCCCGCAGTGCCTGGGACTGTGCTCTGTGGACAGTAAGCAGCACCACGACATCCACTGATTTTCATCAAATTATTCACACTATTTTGTTCATGAGTAAGTACGGGGTTGGCCAAAAAGTTCGTTTAGTTTTTTTCCGTACAGTGGCTCTAGTGTGTGTAGTTGCCTTTAACTTCATTTGAAACAATTTTGTTAGACTGTATTGTGATAGCTGTCACATCAGCGTGCATTTAAAAAAAATTGTCAAAATTGGTGAATTTTCGTGCAGCCATTTTAATATTGAAGATAGAAGAAAATATGCAATATTTTCAGCATATTATTCTTTATTATTTCAAGGAAGGTAAAAACGCATCTGAAACACAAAAATAAAAAAGCCTCGTGCAGCGCATGGAGAAGGTGCTGTGCCTGATTGAACTTGTCAACAGAGGTTTGCGCAGTTTCTTGGTACTGCTGACATTTTGGCCAAATAATTGTTTGCTGCGGGGCTGCGTTATGCATTGGAAGATGTTTAGCAGCTCCCCTGGCCTCTACCCTCTAAAATCCAGTTAATGGGAGAGAGCTGACATACTAAAAAATATCCAAATCAATAAAGTTATTGGTGAAAATGAAGAATGTATCTTTTATTTTATGGAAAAAACTAAATGGACTTTTTTGACGAATGCACTAAGTTCCCTTTGTATTTTCCCCTGCCCCAGTGCTTAAAAACACCTCTCTATTCAGCTTCCCCGACAAGTTTAATGAATGTGCTGTTTGCATCCTCTCCTAGATAATTAATAAAAATGTTAAGTAAGACCATGCTGAACATAGATTCCCACCCTCCTCTAGACTCAATGTACTGCCATTTATAATTACACGTTCAGTCCCTCAGGCAATTTTCAATCAATCTGACACATTCAAATCAATCTGAGTTCTTTTTCTGAACTAGATTTCATGAGACCTGGTATCAATTGTTCCATTAACTTCTGATGGGTTTAGCAATAATAATATATCTAGTGCATTCTTTTGTCCACTTGTTTTCAGATTTTCAAAAAAATCAATCAAGTTGGTCTAACATAAATAATGTTATCAATCCATCCCGTTGTGGCTTATGGCTCTAACACCCCCTAGACGTTCATCGACTTGACCGCCCAAATTCTCCATCTGTGAGCACTGTAGTTTTCCCCATCCACTCATTTGTTCAGCAACTGCCTAGGAATGCTTACTGTGGGCAAGTACTGTGCTTGGACCAGGTTTAAAATGAAGTCTGTTTAGAAATTAGTTATTGAGGGGCTCTTGTTCTATGAAATACACAGGACAATGCTTTCTTAAACTGTTATTGTTTACTATACATCAGCAACAACAGATCATGGATGGGGCACAAAGAAGAGTCAAGTTTGGGGCCTTACTGGTTGCTGTGATAAAGTTTCCTGGGGTAAGGGTTCTGAAAATGCGGCTAAAGTAAGGTATTAGAATGAACCCGTGCTCTGATTACCTGTGACGTCTCTGCCAATGATGCTCAGGACAATTTAGAATCGGATGTTCATCCCTGATGCCAGCATCCGTCTGTCTGTCTGTCTCATTATCCTTCATGATTTCCAAAGGAGAGCTTCCGAATAATAATGAATTCATTACTGCTTCCATTAACACTGGTTAACACATCATCCAAGACCTTGCCTATTTATTTGTTTTCTTCTTCTTCTTTTTTTTTAATGAAACAGGTCTTCATTACTGTTTAATTATCCTTATTTGTCTTCTTAAAGGCCAGTTTTAAAAAGCAGTTCAGAAGCTCAGCCATTTTGTCATCAATAGCGCAGTCATTTGAGCGTAATCATTAAGCTTATCTCCCCATTCATTTGATGCGAGGCCTCCTTTATCTCTGGTGTGCCTTCCTTTCTCTTTTTTATTATGTTTGTATTATTAGCCTTTGCACCACTGATCCCCATAAATACTTCTTGGTTGTAACTCCAGAACCTCTTTGATGATTCATGCTCTCTTGTGAGAGTCCTACAGACAGATTCCATTCACTCTCAGTTTTCTTCGTGGTGGTTGTTGTTCTTTCTCCCCCTATTTTTGCACCACTGCCATCATCACTTGCAATACTGCTTTTGGTTTTTCCAAAGGCGGCTGGTCTTTGCGGGGAAACCACTGGCCGTGAGTGAAGCACCTGCCCCGGTTTTTCAAGCTGAGAAGTGCTGCGGAACCCTGAGACCCAGCCACCCGGTCGGAGACTGCTTGGATACAACCTGCTCCTGCCCCTGGCACAGACGCCATCCTCTTAGGAAAACCACACCCTGTGCGGCACAGTTCAGCGGAGGCTGACGCCCCTGGGAGCAGGGAGCGGCTCCCTGGTGTGAGTTGCCCACCTCGAAATAGCACACTTCTAGCCACTCCCAGCACCGGGTCTCCTCCTCAACACTGGTGTGGCAATTAGATGGTCAATTCTCTCTCTCATTTACCAATGATCCCACCAAGACCACAAACAAAGAGAAACACTAACTTACCCTTCTTTTGGGGGGAAATATCCATGCTTATATTTGGATTTTGATATATTCATTCTTTCTCATTTTTACTCCTTTCTCCTTTGTATGGCACCTGAATTTGTGGCAGTTAATTGTTGGGCTACATTGATTACCAGCTAGTTTTCACTCTCCATTGTAGTACAGAAATGCATTTTTTTTTTTAAATAGGAAAATTTTAGGAAAAAGATTTGTTTTAAAGAGCTCAACTAGGGAGAAGTCATAAACTAAAGAAAAAAAGGGTTTATTACTCTATCAGTAAATATACTGTTTGCAAATGTTACATCGATCACTTCAATAATATGCTTCTTTTTAAAAGACTGAAATAAGACCCCTATAATTATTACACAGATGCCGTTTTTACATCAACTTAGCGAATGTGTGCATTTTTCTTTCTTTTCACTGTAGTAAGTAAAGGTGTCAGTTTATTATGTTCTTTAAAATTCATTCTAAATAAATCAATCTAATTTTTTTTATCCCAAACCTGTATTTTTAACTAAAGTTATTGTCTACAGCTCAAAGAGGACTCTTAGCTAGTACAATATACGACGATGAAGACAAAATAAAGAGGACACATTTCCTCTTCTATCTGAAGGACAGCTACTTGCATATTCTCACTTTTTCCATTTGGGAGTGGATGTAGTGTTGCTATGAGTGGGAAGAAGTGAATAAAGTGAAGTATAGATCTGTAGGCTTTTCCTGCCACATCTCTCTCTCTGCCCACCCCAGTGTCTGTGTCCATGTGGACCTGACTTACTTCCTGCACAATTCGTTTCTTCTCCTTCAGTCCTGGCACTGATCCTGTCCCTGGGTCCTTCCACCTCTCCCCTCCCATTTCACCTTGAAATGCCACACCCACCACATATCAGTAACTTTGTGGCAGTTTCGCTGGGCACAGAGGATTAAATTATTTTAAAATTACAACCATGTATTGATAAACCACCACGCATAAGGCATTGGAAAACGAACACCAGCTTTGGCAAGGGGCCAGCCCTAAACTGTCCAAACACATCCCAGGGGAAAGACTGTCCTCTGGGGACAGTCAGGATCAGCTGTCACTGACTGGTTAAAGGAAAACCAGGGCCAGGCCTGAAACAGCTCATCCCAAGGCACGCCATCCCCTCCCCCATTCGTACCCTCCTATCTTTCCTTTTTCTCCTGATGTTTCCCTTCTTTCCATTGTTTTTACTTCTGTATTTCCTAAAGACCACAGGTTCCTTCCCCTCACTTTGGCTTCTTTCCTTTGAACTCTTGGGCATTCTCCCCTGGCCCTCCCTTCGGGCTTTCCACCCTAGTCTCCCAGCAGCCGAAGTACAAATGGATGCTTTCAACCACCGCCCTCTCAGTGCTTTCGGAGGAGGGAGTTCTGGAATCACCCCCTGCCACTGAGCAAGACAGTTTCAACCCTAGGGGTGGTAAAAATCCTCATCATTATCACCTCTCTAGGCACTGCAGCATTAGGCAGAGATGGAGGCTCCCACATTTGATAAGGACAAATTCAGAAATTACATCGGTTGGTGAGAGGATCAGCATGTAATACCATCTGACAGACTCAAGCTCTAGTTATCGCGATAGGCAGCAGCAGCAGAGATTAAAATCGAACCAGAAAACACCTGCAGTACCTAGTGATGCTGCACCTCCCTTTCCTCCCGCAGTGCCCCCAGCTAGGACCACTCCCGCTGTCTGGTATATTAGAAAATGTTCAAGTGGGGCATTTAAAAGAAATTGGAGCACACATAGATTAACCACAAAGAAAACTTCTCCATTATTCTTCCAGTGCTTACTCCTATGATTTAAATATTTATTCCTCAAACACAGCCAGTGTGCGTTCATATGGAATCATCAGAACACGGGACCTTCAGCTCTCCTCCAAGGGGTGAAGCTGAGATTTTGCGTGTATATTATTACAGAGAGAATAAATATTTAAAAATGAACTGTGCAGGTTTTTTTTTCTTATAGACTACCTCGGAGAACAGAGTTTCACACTACTTCCAACTCTATGGAAGTTTGTGACACCACGTGAGGGGCTGGGACGTTTTTACAGGACAGACAACAGACCCTCCAAGCCTGTCACACTTCTCTCACTGAAACTTTGTTATATTAAATTTTGAGTCAAATAAGTAATCCAGCAGCAAAAGCTCTGTAATATTGCTTATACGAAGATTTTCAATGAATGACATTTGCTGAAGTGGAATTTAACTTGAATTTTATGATAATCCTGTGGTAGTGGCTTGGAAACTTTTACCCATAAATTTTAAACTTTCACGTATTTTGAAAATGACAAGATTAATTTAGTCAGAAACTTCCTTCTACCACCTTGACTTGCCAAGATGTCTCTGAAAAATTTCGTCCTTCACGAACATTCTCCATCTCTCCCGACGGGAGTGTGATCTCTCCACTCCATGAACGATGCTCAAACTCTCCTAGAGTTCCACTTCCACTTGGCCTTCATCCCTCACTCCAGGATTCCCTCACTCCAGGCTCCCCTGGGAGGAACTCATTTCACGCCCTCCGTCCAGGATGATTGGCCAAGTGCCTTCCATGGCAAGGGCTAAATAAATAGGAAATGCCCACAGAAAACGTGAGAATGTGGATCCTGACTTCTGCACGGCCTCAGATTTACCTCTTCCACAGGCTGGTCTTTTTCCCACTCATCAGACAGCATTCCCATTGCCCTAGCTTCAGCCACATCAAAGGAGACTGACAGTCCTAGAACCACAGAATTAAAAGGGGTTCTAGATGCAATGTACCCAGACACACTCATTTAAAAGACAAAGCAAAAGCTGAAGGGCCTTGAAGTGCCCTTTTAACAGAGTCAGTGATAGAAGTGAAGCAAAATGGGAAGTGGCTGCTCTGCTCTGTTTTTGCAGCTGAGGACCTGGTCTTGGAATCTGCTGAACTTGAAATGCTGAACAGAGAGTGGGTTTTGTCCTCTGTGCACAGAGACTGAAATGGTTCGTTAGTTACAGCTAAACTAGACATTTAAAATCATCTCACTTTTCCTTTCAGTTCCTCACCAAAGCTAAGGAGGCTCAAAGTCCTTTTACTACAAAACCTCTGAGCCATCTAAAAGTTATTTTTATTGCACATTGCATAAAAATGAGTGTACTAGACTCATCCACACATTGTTGGTACAAGTAAATAACCTGATACAGTCTTAATGAGAGGCATTTAGCAATATGTCACAAATCACTTAACACGTGGACCCTCTTCACCTTGTCAATGTCACTTTGAAAAACTTATCCCAAGGAAAACTTACTAGAGAGCTAGGAAAAAGATCTGTTTTTCTTCTTCTTTCCTTGCACTTTGGATAAATCTCAAAGTTTCTCACAATGAATTTATGTCCTTTCTGCCACTGTGAAAAGCTCTCATTGTTTGTAAAGAATGGGGGAGCGGAACTGGCTGCTTACCCTCCAATGTCGCTTTCTGCTCTTGTGCTCTGGTTGACGTTTTTTCTGGGCAAAAAGTTACAGAAAAGAAAATTGTGTTTCCTAGAAAAGGCCATCAGCTTGTGAACAGGTGTTCAGCGCATTAGCTGGTGTTTGAAGAAGAGTAAGGACCAGCTGAACCTCTTCTTCCCGTACAGATTTCACACCATCAATAGACCTAAAAATACTTACTGAACACACCTTATAAGTGACACCGCACTAAGAGATATGTAGAAACAAACCTCAAGGGCATTTGCTTGCCCTTCACATCTATGCCCTGGAGCCATGGCACAGCCCTTGAAAAGAGGACCGTGCATGAGAGGCAGTAATTAATTTTAAGTACAAAAGGTAGGAATTTAGAAAAGGGAGAAGCTCATACTGAACTGGTATGCGGTAATTTCATTGGGATTTGACTTTGACAGAAATGGAAAAAAATTTCAGACCCTTAAAAGTCTGTTGAGGTTTTGCTGTCCAATGCTCATATATCTATAAGTTCAACTATTCAGTACTGAGCAAATGTTTGTTCTGCTTTGGATGTGAAGGGTTTGAACCAAGAGATACCCTGATGTGGAGCACGTCATAAAGAAGGCACTGCTATTATTGGGTTGTATTTTGACTCCTTGCTTGTCTAATTCCAGTAAATTGTCTAATTCCAGTTAACAATATACGAGTATAACAAACTGAGTAACACATTGGTGGGGATTACACATGGGTAGAAGCAGGCAGAGTAATGTTCACAAACCCCACTGGGAAGTGATGACCAGATACAGGTCAGAAATGTGTTTAGTTGTCCAACAATACGTGTCAAGGAAGTGCTACAGTTAAACCCTTAAAGATGGTTCAAGTTCATGTTTGAAATGAGTGAAATCAACAAGTACTTTTCAGATCTTTGATGTCTGAACTCAGGGTCCAGATTTTCCTCCTTGTTTAATATAATAGTGCAATTATGGAAATCGTCACTTAATAAAACACAGCTTTTAAGAGACAGACCATGTCTTCACTTCTAGGAAATACGTGGTTTTTCCATGAAAATGGTGATGGAACAATCAAGTTTCGCCCTAAATTGTTCCACCTCAGGTGGAGCGGTGAAGCTGTACTTTAATTCCTTCCAGAACACGCTGCTTACTTTTTTGCTAGAGTTTTACCCCATTGTACTGCTTATTGAGGAGCTCATGAGAACAAACAGCTTAGCTGAGAAAGGATTGGGATGGACTTAAACCAGAAACAAAGCCTATCGACCAAAGGCAATGGATTGGACAGGAAAGTAAGGGTCAGGGCATATTCCTTTTCTAAATGGCTTGTCACTGCCCTACAGCCTTATTGCATTAATAGTATTTCTGCTGTTACCTGAGCTGACATAGCCTGCCAATCAAAGTTTTCATTAAATAGTAAGTGCAAGTGTTTTCCTAAGGCATGCGAGGCCCATTCTGACACTGTTTGTGTTAATGTGAGGCAAGGGGATATCCACCAGCGGCCCACGTCACAGCATGCTCCGTGGCTTTCCTGGACTCATTTTCCACAGGTGGATATAGCAGCTGGGCAGAGGGAGGCAAAGAGAGACCGCGATCGCCCAACATGCAGGAACATATGTGTTTCCCGGCTCCATCTGCACTGTCAGGGAATACCACACAGAGGACGAAAGGATGACGATGATTTAAAACCTGCCCCTCTTCAATCTCCCATGTCACTGCTGGGCCACACAATGACCCTTTTAAATCGGGTGCTGAGCTGGATGGGCACCTTGGCCTTCACCCCGCTGATGGCTGGTGCGACTGCGCGGTCCCGGCCCAGCCCCCACAGCGTCTCCTCCAGCAGAAGGATCCAGATGCCCGCATTCCCGCTTCCTCTTCCCGCGGCCCGTGAGAGGTCCCCTCTTCCCATTTCTCTCCAGGTGATAGTCACCCAAGGACAATTTACTTAAAAGTTGTTAGGTTACAAAAATAATCCTTTCTTTAATTTCTTTTCTCGGCAGTTGGTCCCCTAGAGCTAATCTCTAGAGTCAAACTCTTGGTGTGCATTTTAGAAAACATCTCCAAGGGGAAGAGGGAATGGGAGGGCGTGGTCAAAGGCTCTAGCTCTAACGCACGAGATGAAACACCGCTGGAGCTGCTGTGCGCCGCGGAGTCGCTGCTGCACAATATGGACGTGTACACGCATATAAATTTGCCAAATGGGTAAACCTTATGTTAAGTGACTTACCAACAAAGGGGAAAAGTATCTTAAAAATATTTTTAAAAATAAAATAAAGGGCGGGGGAGGAAATTTTGGAGGTGATGGGTAAGTCCATGACCTTGGTTGTGGTGATGGCGTCACAGGTGTATTCTTATCGCCAAACTTAACAAGTTGTGTACATTAAATATGTACAGCTTTTCGTATGTCAGTCAAACCGCCACAAAGCGGTTTTTTTTAAAGCAAAACAAACACCTGGAAGATGACAATGCTCAGGAGCACAGCACAGTACCTGATATGATTGCAGCCACTCTCCTGGGCTCCTCAACTCAACTTTCCAGCACGGCCTGAAACTGGCTTCACGCACGAGACTTCCATATATATCAAACCAATTGTGTCCCCAGTTCCTGGTCTTGTGCCGTGTCACTCACAAGGACCCCAAGCATAAGCTGAGATCATTGTGGTCCTGCTTAGGAGGGACAGGAGTAGAGGACATCATTTTACTTCGCTGACTTACAATTCAGTAGGTTACTGGGACCATGAGGCACTGGGAACTCATCCTTTCTGGAAAATCTCAGAAATCAAGGCCATTGACCGTGAAGTGTGGTAAATGATTTCTGACCCCCTGCTTTAAAAAAAAAGGGCTCAGAAACGATGGAGATGTTCCTTGACTTTGGTTTTCATGGGAATCCTTTCTCACATTATTATCTTTCCTCTCTAAAACTGAAGTTTGTACTTTAAACAGAGATTTCAACAAATTAATACATTTGCTAAAAAGAAATGGATCCCGTTTAAATGACTAAGCAAGTGACCTGAATGTTATTTCCTCTCAACAGCTTCAGCAACATAAAAAGAAAGGGAGTACCGAAGGAGTCTGAGTAATGCCCAAGCCTACAGGATTGCAAGCAGAGAGAGCCTGCCTCGATGTGACATGACTCATGGGAGGCCTGCAGCTTCAGTTCTGAACGGATGCACAGTTTCACTCAGCACTACCCTCACTAGTGTTAGTTACACGGCTAACTAGTTATCCAGGCTATCCGCGTTTGAAACATAACCAGAAGCACACCTTCCTTCAATAAGACAAGGCCCAGTGAGCTTAGGGGTGACCTCAGGTACAAGGATTTCAAGGCATGTCAAATGGTACTTTTCAGAAAATCACTGCGTTTAACAAACTCTCAGCAGGCGCCCTGACTAGACTCGATCTATAAGGGCCTTTTGTCTCAGGCCACACTGCTCTGCTGTACAGGGTGCTCTCTGCGCGGATAATTGGTTTGGCTGTCCATTCCACCCATCAGGTGATACAGAACTATCAATCAGGCTAAATGCAATGTGAGAGAAGTCTCTTTAGCCAATTAGTCAGTAATGAGAACATTAGGCACGATATCTTCTGCAGAGGGCACCTTAGCCATTCCACCCGAGTCTGAGAAGATGACAGTCTCTGCGTGATTAATAAAGATCGCAGGAGGCTTCGGAAGCCCCACATGGGCGAAGAAGAGACTCCGAAATGCACTTGGAAGCACTGCATGTTTTCAGTGCCACAGAGTGCTCTGTGCAGAAACATAGAACAAACAACATCAAAGCTGGAAGAGACCTTGAAGATGGTTTGATTTGATCCAGCGCCCTCATTTCACAGATAAGGTGGGGAACAGAATGACTTGTCCAAGGTCACACAGCATGCTGGTAAAGGTGTCACTCTTGTTTCTCTAAATAAAAATTTTATAGGGCTGTTGAAAACAAACAAAAGGCGACACATCCATATGGAGAGATTCCTACGTGGGTCTGATGTTTTTGTCTTCCGGGGGCAAAAGAGCTTGTATTTGACTTCCCTGACTTCCGAGGGCTCAGCACAACGACCGCACATGGCACCTTCAGAAAGTGCTGAGTGTACTTAGAGCAATAATTTCTATGCCAGACTCTCTGGATCTGTAATGCCAGCTCTGGCACCTACTAGATGTATGGCCTTGGGCAAGCATTCCACTCCTGTACCTTGGTTTCCCCATTTGTAAAATGGCGATAATAACAGGACCCACCTTGCAGGGTTGCTATGAAGATGAAAGGAGTTGGTTTACATAAAACACAAAGAACAGACAGGGGCCTACACAAGCTCAGCTTCTACTGGGGAAGGTGTTCTTGGGATGACAGGGATGATGACAGGGCTACTCCTGCAGGTGCAGGAATACTGCTAAGGTAAATTAGGGTAAAGTAAACAACATGTCATAAGCTTCCTCAGGAAGAAGTCTGGGGAAATGATGGAGAGAAGAGTAAATTCCAAACGGAGAGCCATGGTGAGGCCAATGTGCCTGAGACAGTTACTCACAGACGTAACATCAAGCTTTGGGTGGTGATGCCATGCATCCTACTTGCCTGCTGGGATGGCCCCTGGGAGGGGCGCCTAGGCACATTCAGGTGGAAGTCTGAATGGCCACTTCCTCCTGCAGCCAATCAGCCAAGGGGCCTGGCTCAAGGGGACTGTACTGGAGAGATTTATGAGAACTCAGCATGCCTTGGTAGAAAACCTCACCGTTCACTGAGTCGCCAGGCCTTGACCTTGGAGGTGACTTCACCCCTTCTAGAGGCTTCCCTAATCCGCTCCCACTGACCCCACAGCACTCAGGCACAGCCCTCACACTGCACTTGTCATGCTGTATGGTCACTGCTTGGTGACTTGTCTGACTCCCCTACTCATTCCACTTCTGCATTCCTACTCCCTAGCAGTCATTCCTGAACACAAGGCCAGGCAGGTATTTGAAAAAAGGGCCACCTCAGTGGATTGTGCCCATGCAACACACATAAAAACAACAAGAGACACCCTGATACGGAGGAATTACCGCACTGCCATAACGTGCCTGTGAGGTTGTTCTCTTTTACCTTCCAAGAGCAAATATACTCTCCCCTCACCACTACCAACCGCATCCCCCACCCACAAAAAAACACACGAGAATAAAGGCAACTTCTTTGTCACTGCTGGGGCAGAAGGGCAAACTGGCACATGCAAACACTCACGGACCCTCAGCAAGGGCCCAAGGAGAGTGGAGGGCATGCAGACAGGTAGGCACAGTGGTAATTCACTCGAGAACTGAAAGTTTAGAAAAGGCCCAGAAAAGGGGGAGGGGCACTGCCTAACATCTAGCTTTTCCCCTTGTATGGTCTGTGTATCTAGTTTCGTATGAGAAAGACAGGGAGAGGGGGAGGGAGAAGAGACCTTATAAGACCTTTGAAGGCAGGAGTGCATTTTCTTCCTTTCTACTCCACCATAGTGTTGAGGGAGCCTCCAATCATCTGAATGAGTGGATCACTACTGAGTGGAAGACAAAGGGAAACAAAGAAATACACTGAGCTTAGGAGATAGGCCTGAAAGCTTACCTAAACTCCTGAGAGCCAGGGACTTGTCCTGTGTGGTTTTCAAGTAGATGAGTGGATAAAACAACTATGGGACATTTACACAATAGAATTCTACTCCGCCATAAAAAAGAAGGAAATTTTACCCTTTGCAACAGTATGGATGGACCTGGAAAACATTATGCTGAGTGAAATAAGTCAGTCGGAGAAAGACAAATACCATATGATCTCACTCATGTGGAATCTAATGAACAAACCGAACTAACAAGCAAAACAGAGACAAACTCATAGATGGAGAGCAAATGACAGTTAGTGGGAGAGGTTGGCGGGTAGAGATTGAGCAAAACGGAAAAAGGAAAAAAGACTCATAGACATGAACAGTGTGGTGATTGCTGGGGAGAGGGGGGTATAAGGAGACCAAATGGCAACAAAAAAAAGTATGATAAAAATTAAATTTGATAAAAAGAATTCATAAGTGAAATTCATATCTAGGTAGAGGATAAGGGTTCCTCCCACCTGAAATGTTACTGTCTCTCCCAGGTTAATATCTGTAAATCTGTCCATCCCTCCTTCCTCTAACCCTAGTGTCCCACATTACATCTAATATTATGCTCAACAGAAATTAGAAATGGCAAAGCATACCCCCGCGAAAACTCAACAATATGCAGGGGAAAGTGCTTAACAAAAGCACATGATAATTTTGTGAAAAATGAAAATGTTATATTACACACAGAACAATTGCTATATTTATGTCTTTCAAACTGACCTTATCTTGCCAGGGTAAGGGAATCAGTGTCAGGAATGAACCCTTCACCGATTTAAATAGGATTCAAATAGATATTTTATGCATAATAACAGCCTTCTTCTACTATTACATAAACATAAAATATTACCCTCCTATTCTGGAGACGTTATGACAATCTAAGCTAATACATTTAATTCAACTCAAGTTCCCGAGAGAACAGAACTACAATTACTATCAGGCAAGTGTTTGATCCATTCTGCTTGTCTCTAAAATGCATCCTATGAAACCTTCATGGAAGACACCAGGAAGTCACTGGGTGGAATGACACATGGCGAAAGGTGAATATTTTTTAACATACGATATGCCTGACATTTAAAATAAGACATTATTTCTTCAGGCAGAAGTTATTTAATGTCCAATAACGTGCAAGCATTTCTCTACAAATGCATACCGAGGCATCCGGCTTTGAGAAAGGCAAAACACACTATTTTGGGAGTGAGTCTTGAAGAACGTGGCTGTATCCATGCCACGGGATATGGACACATATTTGCCAGCTCAGGCTTCACGGAGGCAGAGGTAGGACGATGACAGTGACCTAAGAAGAAAGAGAGCAGGAGAGATGGAAGAGAAGGGGAAACAGGGAAAAGCAGAAGGGGTAGCTTCTCCAAATAAGGGGACCAGAACGAAGCCTGTCGCCCTCCCTCAAACAATTAGGGCAGTGATCTCCCCTCAGCACTATTTAAGATCGGGAGATGCTTATTTTCTGGAAAAGAATTCATACAGTGATAAACAGAAAGGAAAACCATACCTCTGGGGCTGAAAAGGAATGTGGCAGTTCCATCACCTGGACAGCTGGGCTGCTTCGTGAGGGACCTTTAACTAGAGCTGATCATAATAAGACTATATGGGTAGCCACCTCCTGTTCATGAGATCAATGAACAAAACAGCTAACCTTTACTAAGGTCTTGCTAAGCATAACGTGCTGTTGGAAGCTCATATTAACTTATTTAACCCTCACAAAGTTCCTGGGAAGTAGGAGCTATTATTATCCACATTTTACTAATAAGAAGTAAGTGGTGTGCCCAAATCACACAGCTGGGAAGTGGCAGAGCTGGGATTCAAACCTAGCTGTCTAACTCCAGACGTAGTACTATTAACCATTTCGTTAGGGAGGGAGTTGGGGAGTGAATGAATGAATGAATGAAGACACGAATACAAACGTTGTGTTCACTGTTTCTACCTTGTGGCTTGAAAGGCTGCTGGTAGAGCTCGTCTGTACTACAAAGAATTGCCTGATGAACAATTATGGGCTGACAAAATCATGCCACATACACATCCCGACCCTATGCTGATCTAGTCTTCCAAGGTAAAGGGCAGGGTCAAACATAAGGCTGATGTCTCAGTTGTCTGGCCCAGTCGCATCAGGCCATTCGAAAAGGCAGGGTCGTGAGAGAGAAGTGACTGCGGAGCTTCCTGTGGGCCCCATGGTGCTTCCTGTCGGAGGAGAGAGGTCTGTCCTGGTGCTCTGGCAACATTCCAAGTGGGCACAAACTTCACTTGAACTTTGAAGTTTCAGTTAGTGGCAGGGTCTCCACTTCCTGTTCCAAGCTGTTGAGTAACAGCCTTATACTTCAGCTCCCTGAGGTGTCAGACCGAGTCTGACAAAACAGGTCTACCCTTGGTGACAGAGAGACAAACTACTCAAACTCGGGACTGCTCCAACATGCGCAATCGTGCTAAGTAGATGACAATTTCAACGTGAAATGCATATTTTATGCATATATTTCCCCCACTCCTCTGCTTCTCACCCCTCTTCTCTTGTGCTTTCTCAAGTTTTCAAGAGGGGTGCGGACATTTCTGTCCATTAAATCTACACACACATACCCGGGGCTCTGCTCAGCTCTCAGATACCAGGCAGACCCTTCCTCACCCAGTTTCAATTTTGTTTCCCTATACTTGAGAAGTAGGCTATTTCAAAAGCCCTGATTTTTGCTGTATAGGAGTGCTGAGGAAGAGGCCTCAGGAAAGCAATGCTGTAACATTTTCCAAGCAGCCATCTGGGGGATTTGTGACCTTACAAAAATTTCTGGTGGTTTTTGACATCTCACTCCTTCCCTTCCCTGAACTCTCTCTACCTCCCCACATTCTGCAACATATTTTTGGGCAAGTGTTTGGGCCAGGGAAGAATTTAAAAAATGAGGAAAGTGAACACACCCAACTGACAATACATTTTTTTACTGTGAAATTGCAGCTCCGTCCCTGGAAGAGCTTATATATGTATGTACAGTATATTTTAATCAAATCAAGTGTGCCTACCTAGATTTAGCTCTTGGGAAAACTCTAACAAAGACAACGCTCTCAATCAGTTCAAAATAGTCTATTGTGACAGGAAAGTACCTTGAAAACTGGTGAAGACTCACTCATACATGGAACCAACTTCCCCTCTAGGGAAAATCAGCGAATATAAATTCATTAAAGTGGTTAATTCCTCCATGCAAACAGCTCCTGACATCACTGGTAATGCTTAGAAAAATAAGCAGCCTTTTCTAATGAACAGATTGCAACTCCCAAAGTGAAGAGAGTTGAGTTCTAATTATGCTCCTTATAGAAAGGGAATAACAATACATGTTCCTTGTCTGTGGGGGTGTTTTAATTATAAGACAAATGGGTAAAAATACTCTGAGCTCTTCTGGGTAAGGCACTACCTAATCCCAGGATAGTTCTATACAGAAAGAAAAAAAAAATAGATTGGTGTGTTTTCTGCAGACTCAATGAGGGCTAGGGGCCCCTCCTGTTTTAAGAGCTGAAAACCGTTAGCACTGGAGATACTGTCAAAATACATTTCCCTCTGGTTCAGAAAAGGAGAGAGGGAGGGCTAAAGGGTGGGGTGAGAAGGAATTGTCATCAAAGCATTGTTAATATGAACTGAATTATATTACAATGGCGATACTTCAACATGGGAAATAAAAATTGTTCCGTATTATTGTGGATTGACAATCTGACAATTGTTCATTGAAAGTGGGTGACAGCTGTAGCATTATAGCTCAGTGCGCGACACACGATGAATGAGTGTTACAAGTTCTTCCAGGATGGGCCCCTATTTCACAAGGGTTTGTATCAGCCCCAAATAAATACATGCCAGTTTTTCACTATGTCAGCAAATTTAGCATCTCTTTACAAACCAATGTGTTACCAGTGGCCTCAAAGTGCCAGTGTCATGTCCTTGCTTAGCGGCTTTGCAGCACTTGTGAAATGTCAAATCAAAATGCCACGAAGGATATACACACAGCGCCTCGGCAGAAGGGATGATAAAATGCCTGTGCCTGGACACGTGGCGGCTGACGTCAAACTGTCCCCTGAGTCACAGCAACAGTGTTTCTGAACCTGTCTGGGCACCAGGCTCCTTCCGCCACCTAGGAGAGTCATCTGTGTGCCTCGTGTTCCCAACAACTCACTTAAGGGAACCAGCACCACGTGTGGTTCTTGAAATTAAGAAGTCAGAGACCAGAGATATTTACACTGTTTCCTGACGCGAGACCAAAGTCACTCCAGCTTACTTGAAAAAAAGGTCACGCAAGGAAAGAAAGGCACGAAACCACTCATAATATTTGTACACACGCTGACTAACTCCTTAGATGGAATTCGTAAGACCTTGCACTGATTTTCTATGACTCTGACAGCGGCAACACTCAACGTGAATTTGGGGGCAGCCTTGGATGGGTGCCTGGAGCAGGCGTTACCCGTCCTAGGAGCCTCCGAAGCACTGGTGAGAGACGCTCAAGAGCCATCGACAATGGGCAAGGTCTCCATTTCACACTTACAGACAACACAGCCACTTATCCCTTAATTGCCGTGGCCAAGTCTTCTCGATTAAGCATAGCAATCTGTCTTGGTCAGGAAGGGAAAGAATACGGCATGCGAAAGGAGCAAAATTCTGTGAATATGCTCCACATTTCAGTGTGAAATAGAAACTTCCTCCAAAACAATGTAAGAGTTCTTTTATGCTATTTTCCAAATATTTCTGCAGGCACATGGCAGAAGGGCACCTCCTGTTGTGTGGTTAGATGACATCATCGGCCAGTTCTGGTGGGTAAATGGTGAGCCGAGTGCTAGGTACGTTTCTGGGCTGGAACGGTACATTGCTAGTGTGAGATCCTTTGGGGCTCTCTTTTCTTGGGCACAGCCACTGGCATGAGCTAGTGGCTAGTCTGATCACAGTGGGTCCCTGAGTGACAATGATAAGCAGCATCCCTCCTCTCCCCACCAACCCACAATAAACACGAGGAAGAATTAAATTTGTGTTGCTTTAAACTGCTAAGATTTGGGGGTTATCTGTTGCTATATCAACATCTACCCTTTTCTGATGGATAAACACAATCATATTTAGCTGATGTGATGTCATGATCTGATTTAAAATATTCACATAAAATTTCATTCTTCTCTACACATATTTGAAAACCTGGAGAGTTACAGACATAATCTGTAAGGCTTCCTGGGCTCCATGATTGACCATTCATCAGGCATTTTTCAGTGCCCACTGGGTACCAGGCACTTACATTAGGGACTCTGGGAAACCCGAGGCTACAGAAGACACAGCTATAGCCCCGTGACACTTAAAATAAAGTGAGGAGGATACGGTTTCATAATTTCTACAAAGGAGAAATTTAGGGTTAGCAATTGAGATGCTAAGGGCACCTGGGAGGCTGCCTTGACTTGGGGTTGGCATGGCAAATGTGGTATGTGTGGAATTGTGTATCTATTTGAAGTGGCTTTGCAGGGAGGATGGTGGACATGTGGGACAGAGGATAGTGCCCTCCTTGGAGCTATTGGCACAACCAAGAATACAGCAAGTACAACTCCGAATATGGGGAGTTTCTGAAGAGAGAAAGGAAGAAAGGCTATGGTACTTCCAAGGACTGGGAAATGCGTTCTGAGTGGGAGAGACTGGGATGAGAGTTTCACAACAGAAACTGTATCTGAGATGGACTTTGGGGCCCAGATTTCCACAGGGAGAGGCTGGGGGAAGAGGGGCAGGTGGGAAGGAACGCCCAACTTCAGCCAAGGCAAGGCGGGGAGAAAACAGAGGATGCCTCAGGTATGTAGGGCAGAGAAGTCATAACTAACATTTAGAAAGAATGTTAGACGTGTGTGAATTTGGGGAGAAAGCACTGAGGGACTTACAGGGATTTATGCTTGGCTGGCTGAGGCAGGAAATTCAGGGCAGCAGAGGCGGAAGCAAAAACAGGGATTTGAAGGAAGAGAATTACCAACCAGAAGGAGAGACACAGGAAGAGCTGGTCTGGGCAGGTTTACTTGGCCAGAGCACAGAGCCTCTATCTGAATAATAAACTTGGAGAACGAACAGGGCTGCAACCCAGAGAAGGAGACACCATGTAGGCAATTCCAGCTCAAAACTCTGAGCACAAGACTGAGCACAAAATAGATGAGCAGCTCGCACCCACTCACGGGCCAGTGAAGGGGCAAGTCAGGTTTACAGGAGGTGCAGCCAATGAGTCCTTTTTCTTAACACCTTTGTCCACTTTGGGAGCTTTAGTTTATAGTTACCACTTCCCCGCCAAAAGGGGACAGCAGCAGATGAAGGCATCACTCAGATCCGAGCATTTAGTGACCTGTAAATAGTTCTGCTTTTACCTGGATGAGGCTGCAGGTAAGTGAAGTGAGGTCTGGAGATTATCTAGGAATTTCAGCTTTAAAACCGTATTTGTGGGAAGGGGTGCACTGACCGTCTTTTACTTCATGATAATCAGAAAAATCGGCTTTAACACAAACAAACAAAAACTCGTGGTTACTCAGCATTTGGTCGGGTTTTGCACTGGTAATTCCCTTACAGTTCACCTGGTATCGCAGACTTTCCTTTATGAAAACATTTGAGTTTTGGTTCAAGGAAAAATTAGTATAGAGGCTGGAAAAAGGAGGTAGCCTGGGAGAAAAATGATCACTTTTCTATGTGATTCTGAGAAAATGGACTGGATTTCTGGTCCCATAGTAGGATAGTATTTCAAGTATAAAAAGACAATTTCTTGAGGAAGATGGACAGCTTAACTAGGAATATCATCTTTCTGATATTCCACCAAAACACCAGCAACCCAGGAATAGGTTACGGAGAATTACAATACCCTTGACTGAGAAATAAACATGGGTTATTTTTTCAAAAGGCCCATGACCTACCAAGTAATGATGCCCTCTTCAAAAGGTTAGGGGAAATTTATTGGGAACCTATCGGGCATAGAACCGAGAGAGTCTGCTTGTGGCTGGACTTCATGAGGTTGCAAAAACAGTGGATGCCTTCTCTACTTTTATCACCGAAGAGAGCAAACCTTTTCCACAGACTACACTGGAATTTGTTTTGTTCTAAGGTCAGATCTACAAAGCCATAATTACCTAGGTAACTTGGGTCTGATGTTGCCCAAAATACCCAAGTAATTATAGGAGAAAGGTCATTTCCTCTGTATAATCTCGACTGTACCACTGGCTGTCTACACTGGCAGTTATCCAGTTAAGAACAGCTTTTCACTGCACTTTGTGCTTGCATAGACCTTGCCAAAGACTGTGACATTCTGAACAGGTGATTTTATTAATGGCCTTTATAAATATTCCTCCTCTCTCATCCCCTTCCCTAGGATAATACGATGACTTCCTACACAGGACCGTATATATAACACCCTTTGCTAATTTTTACACTTAAGAACGTGCACCCTGGAATGGGGGAACACTGCGGAACAGCAGAGAGAGGTGAAGAGGGAGGAAGAAAATCAAGGGTGCCGAGATCTGCCGAACTGTGGGAATAAAAGAGGAAAAGATTCATGGGTGTGGGGGGAGGAAAGGGGTTGGGTGGGGAGAGAGGGGGAGAGAGAGAGAGAGAGAGAGAGAGAGAGAGAGAGAGAGAGAGAGAGAGGGAGAGAGAGGCAAAGCACAGATGCAGGTCACAGACGTCTTATTCAGAGTTTGAGCTCTGACAACACCGGCAGTTCGGGGGCAGAAGCACATCGCCAGTCTGTGACTGCTCAAGAGAAGCGACCATTCCTTTTCTTCACAAAGAAAAATATGGCATTTATCTCAAGTACAGCAAGGCATATTAGGATTCACCTCCCCCATTCTCTTTCTTCCCTCTTCCTCCTACCATCTCCCTCACCACCTCCCCTTCCTGTTAGAAAAGAAAAGGTGGGAGGGGAGCGGGAGGGGGGAGGACCCACCCGCCACAGACAACGTGGTGGGAGTCTCTTTCTTCAGCTTTTACCAGCCTGTGGGGGTCAGGATGCTATTGGTTCGGCTGGATGTGTGATACGGTGCCTCTCACTTAGCAACAGCGAGCAGGAGAGACAGGAAGCAAGGCCACCTGGCTCAGCGAGTGAGTGTGCGGATGGTTTAAAGGGAGCCACTCAGGGAGACAGAAGGCAAGAGAGAGAGAGAAAGAGCAGTCTGAGCTTAACATATTGTACCGCTAAGAGCAAGGCTTAGTCAGGCTGCTGACAATAACCAACAGGCAGACTGCGGGGGCGGGGGCGGGGGGAGAGCCGAGCTGGACACGAGTCCTTTGTAATGCCTGTCTAGGTGTGAACCCCATGGAGAGTGCATTCATACCTTGGTTTTACGGACAAACTACACTGGGTGGTGGGTGGGGAGAGAGGTGAGCTATCTAGGCAAAAAGGAAGAGAGAAGATGACCCTAAAACTCTACAGGGAGTTTCCTAGGTTTGACGATGTTTTCATACCAGAGTGCTACTAGACAAGAAACAGAAAAATTGGGGTGCACTTGGAAAAGCAATTGGCTATGAAATCACAGGTTTGTTTTGTTTTGTTTTAATTAGTCAACACGGTAGTTATTTCTAAACCCTCAATTCCATTTTAGCCCTTGAAAATTAACTTTCTGGAGTGGCAAGTGGCAAAGTCTATCTCTGCTAGAAAGCCGTGTTTGCTTTTTCTTTGCTTCCTTTGTAGCAGGCGGACATTTCTGAGAAGGACGGTGATAGAAGTTCTGAAAGCTCACGCTGCCCGAATACAACAGGACTCAGGGCCAATCACGACGAGGAGCCGCCGGCCGCTGTTCCCTGTTCCTCCAACTCTTTGTAGAACTTTCCCTTCCCTTCTGTGCTCGGTCCTCCACCAGACTTTGCAAGGGTTATCTCACCTGTTTATCCACCCCAACTCAACCCAGCCCATCAGCAGCCTGGCCTTCAACTCTCAAATATAGATGGGAAAGTAGCTTTCTCCCCTCCCAGAGAAAAAGGGTGCCTTTCCGTAGGGACTGGGGCTTTTCACCAGACCCACTGGGGCCCTAGAGACAAAGGCAACACCCTGGGGGGCACAGATGGGCCTCCACCAGCCCAAATAAACCAGACCCCATTAACCCCTTCCACTCTGAGCAGGAAAAGCCACTGACTACAGTGACACCTACTGCTCGGGGCACAGCTGTACAGCCTGGTATTGCCTACCAGGTTCCCCAAAGCAGCCATTTGCTCCACTCACGTGGGCTCCATTGCACACGGTTCTCCCCACTCTGGGCTCACACCTGAGTGAGGAGACTTCCAGCCCCTCCCTCCCTGGCTGGATGCAAGGCCTGTAACTCAGGGCCCCCAAAGAGGCCAGTGGGTCTAAAGCCCACCAAAGAGATTCACTCTGGCAGTGATTATACACAAGTCACTGGGGTGGGGAGACGGTTTGAGTCCATTCCTGTTTCAGGATCATTAGTAAGGGGTAATCACCTTATTAACAATCCTCTTTGATACTATTAAATTATACTGGGAAAAAAAATAAAACTTTTATTCAGCGTCTACTGAATTTTCCTCTACAGAGAAAAATATAATGGTGAAGCACTCACATAATGGAGATATTTAGGAATGCCACAGTTTTAATAATAGCATGTTAATTAATCCGTATTTGTTTTACTATATGTGTTTAGCCAGATCCCAGAAATTCCCTCCCATTGAGGGGAAAAAAAACCCATTTATTTATGAAAGTCAAAGTTACACTTTTCTGAACACATAGAAAAAAATCCCTCTATGTCAATGACAAAAATATAAGTAAGTCTATTATTCTTTTCTCCACTAGGACAATAAGCAGAATCCATGATCGCCCCAACCCCAATCCCCACCAATAAGTACTACATTTAAAACCATATTCAAAATTCCCGGAATAGAAAGTCTAGATGATTATAAAAGTAACAGATCGAGGAGGTACAGCCTGATTCATTTTTTGGCAAAGAATATCTAATGAATCTTCACTGAGATAGGTACACATTGAACAGAACACTAGTAATACTGGAAATTCAAATGTCACTCTTCTTTGAAAATGCTCAAAGTGCTTTGCAAATATTTTGGTTTTTATTCCCAAGCATCCCACTTGGAATAGCTGGATGTTAAATTGTGAAATTTTCATTTCTTAGCTGGGAGACAGAGGAGTTTTGCAGTGTGTAACATCACAGAGCGAGCCAGTGGAGGGCTGAAAGGAGAAGCAGGTTTCCTGACTGCAAGCCCATGGCTCCACCCCGGGGCCCCTGGTGCTGGGCACCGCTCTCCATCTGAATCGCTGCGAAGCCCACCTCATACCTCCAGTGGATGGATGCCTCGTGCCTGGGTGTTATTCTGTGTGAACCGGTACTACTGTCTCAGAGGGGTGGTGGCATTCTACATCCTTAAAGTTTCTCATTTTGTTATCTCATTTATCTGCTGCTTTCACAAAACAGGTAAAGAAAAAAAATAGTATGTTGGAGGCTTGTGTAAAACCTATGAAACACCCAGACATGGTTCAAACAAAAGTCAAATGAAAGGCTAAATTTCCCCACCTAGAGCGACCTAACTCTCTTGCCTTTCAACGCTGAAATGAGTGCTGAGAGGCTACTCAGTCGGGAGCTGCTTGGACTCACTGCCCAGCCGCAATCCACAAGGTGGAGCTACTATGGGGTATCCAGCTATGTGTCTAATTAACAGCACGACACCAAACCCTCCCTTCCTTGTCACAGCTGCACACTGGCAGAACACATGTGAACACAAGTTCGAGTTGTGTGTACAAAGTAAAGCCCTGTGACCATGTCATGAGTCACCAAGCCCGTCTGTAGACGCCTATTCAATTGGGCCAGGGTGGTAGAAATGGCAGGCGCAAGTGGCCCTCAAAAATCCCACATGATATAGGTAATGAGAGGCTCCTTCCTGCCAAACATTCTTAAATCGGCTATTTTCCCCTAATAGGGAAGGTGAATGGCGATAAATTTGTTTCCATGATTCACTTCTTTCCCAGATGCTGTTTTAACACAAAGTCCAAATATCCAGCATTAACCTGATGAGTGCATGTCACTTATGAGTTGTGTATAACTGAAAACTGGCAGGGAGAACCTCTCTCCATCAGAATGTGAGAGTTGCATCTCATTAACTCAATCGCACAAGATGCAAACGCGCTTTGAGGGGGTCCGCAGTCTTCAGACGTAATACAAACTGTCAGCACCAACCGGTGCTCCTGGTTGGAGCTAGATGGAGCCTTCAGATCCCTCGAGTCCAACACTTGCCTCTCCAAACAGTCCCTTCCACTATTCTTCGTGTTTTCCAGCATGGACCTAGCAATGGGGGCCCCTTGGGCCACTCCCTGCCTCATCTCTTTCAGTGACTTGCCAGGCTCCTTGGACTATTTGTAACCTCACGCCTGGCTCCCACTCCCATCTGAACTCAGGTGACCCAGGCCGGGAGCATAGCACGTTACCCCTGGATGGTTGCAGGGGCCACATCCCCTGCTCCTTGGTTTCCCCCCGCAGGCCATCTGGCTTCAACACGCTGTTTTTACCCTCACAACCAACCATGGCTCATATTTAATGGTCTCGGATCTAAAGAACTTGGCCATAACCACGTTCATACAATCCCTCTTTTATAAACAAAACACCACAACATAAACATGCATGTGTGTGTGTATCTATAAAAATTGTTTTTGAATGAATACACCAGGGCCAGCAAACGTTTTCCACAAAGGGCCACTTAGCAAACACTGTAGGCTTTGGGAGGGCAAAAGGCAAAATCGAGGCTCTTATATAGATATTTGTCCAACAAGAGAGAAAATGAATTTCTACAAAATTTTGATTGACAAAACTCAAAACTTTACTTATGGACGCTAAAATCTGAACTTCATGGAATTTTCACATCTCATGAAATATTATTCTCTTGTAAATACGTAAAACATCCTCCTTAGCCCATCCGCCGTGCACAAGCAGCTGGTGGGCCCACTTTGGCTCATGGCCGTTTGCCGACCCCACGAATGCACATCTAGTGGTTAAAACTGTGGTTTTGTCTAGGGAATGGGCAGGGGAACGAAAAGGTAATTGGGTTTTTTCCTCACTCTTTGATTAAGATATGTCTATATTGTTTGCATCTTTATTATAGGCATGTATTACTTTTATGACTTGGAAAACTGTAATGGAAGACATGATTGATTAATTAAAATAAAGACTTCTTCGGGGTGTTCAGGTTCCTCCATGTCCTTCTTACTGAAGTCAGTTTCTGTTACCACCCTCTGTGTCTGCTGGCATGGCGATCTCGTTATTTGCCTAAACCCTATGCCCACGGCGGTTTCACACCTTTGCCGCCGGGCAAAACCACAGTCGTATTTCAAGGCTCATGCCCTAGTCCTGCCTTCTTCCTTTAAGACTTCCCATAGCTATGACAGTAGGGGGAAATCTCAAGTTCTCTGATCATCACTTGTGAGTTAGGCTGGAATTGTTTATCTTGTCTCCCAAGAGGCAGGGCCACCTCGGAACCCGAAGTGTCCTCCGTGCCTCCAAACAGCAAGGGATGGCTCCACTTAGGTGCCCAACAAGCGCTGGACGGCGATTTAGTCGCCCTATGCTAAAATACCACTGCGGTATAGTTAATAAGCATCCTAGGGCCAGTGGATGAAGGCTTTGTAAGGATAGAAATTTGTCTTAATGGGCAAAAATATTACTTTTTAACTCTTAGGACTGTCCAACAATGAAATATGCCACCTCTTGAAATAACACATTTCCTGACACTACAAAGTATTCAAAACACAAGTGTACGACCATCTGCCAGTGACTCTGTGGAAGGAATTCCTGGGTTATTTAGGGCAGACGCACGGCCTCGAAAGCCCCTTCTCACCCAGGAATTTGTTATTCTTATCAGCACCCATCCCCTCCCTCCAATATCTCATCTACTTGGGATTTAAAATAATAGGGGTGACACCTTCACAACTCAGATCATAAAAAGCTCTACTTCTTTGCTATTTGTTGCCATTCTATGGATATATTATTATGGTACGAATTGGTTTGAGCAGATTTAATATATTTGATAAACCACTAATACTAATCTGAGAAAAAGATCCCAGAGCAGGGAGCATTTTTTGTCCCTATTTAGACAGCTCCCTGGGGACAGTTTCCTTATTGGTTTTTTTAAAAAAATTATTTTTAAAGAAGTTGCGGGTTAACTAATGACCTCTCTGAATGACAAGATATAAATCGTAACTATACTTACATTTTGCTTATCCTGAACCTAGCTTCACAGACCGTTAGAAGGCTGGGGAAACCCCGGGTTCAAAAGGAGCTGAGAAACTCACATCCCACTACCTCCCTGGAGGTAAAAACATAACCCTTGACAATTCAGCCCCATGTAAATGTGACGGTGAAAAGCCAAAGGTCCAAAATTACACGTCATGAGTTCTGTTATTAAGTCCCTATGGACTGCCCACCAGGGTCCAGGTATAGGGACATTCCCACACTCAGGGACTTAACATCTGTCACCTAGTGAAGGGTAAGTTTCTTTAAAAAAAAAAAAAAAGGAAAGAAATACATTGACTGGCTTTCCATGTCTTTTAAAGACCAACCTTTTTTATTCAAAGGCCTGGAAATAGAGAGCTGGTGACAGGAAAGAAACAAAGGAAGGCAAGTGCGTAGGAAGAAGGAAAAGAGAAGAAGAAGAATCAGCAGTGAGGACAGGGAGCAGTAGGCACTCACAGAGAAAACAGGGTGACCAGGATGCTGCCTGGGGGTTAATGCTGAAGCCTCTGGAAATCTCCAGGCACCTGTTACAAGTGTGTACACAGCCTCCGTGCCACACGGTCCTGTGACACAGTACCTTTACTTTCGCAAATGAACTAATGTTCATCATCAGGAGTGATCTCAGTTTCCCAAACACTTTCCAAGGATATCATAACATACATTCCAAAAAGCAGCTATACTGAGGCCTGGCCCACAGTTTGCCTTCAGCCAATGTCAGTTTCCTTTTCATGCTCTCCTGGAGTCGCTAAGAAAAGATTCACTCACATTCTAAGTCTCCTGGCCACACAAGCAAGTCAGTGGGTAATAATCACAGGTCAGAGTCACTGAGTACTTCCTGTATGCAGGCATGAAACTGAGCTCTTCAAATGTGCTCATCCAACAGCCCTATGACCTCGGGCTCATGTTAGGAGGTAAAATTTAAGGATTAGAGAGGTTAAGTAACTTACCCAGCATTATCAGACTGGTAAATAACCGAGCCCGAATTTAACCCTAAGCAGCCCTGCTCCAACTCCAGGGGTCTTAAAAACCAAGTTCTAAGACAGAGAAAAACCACGCTGACCTGCCTTGCCAACTTCACCGTTACGGTACGCGGGAGCTATTTGATTTCTGCACATTGGAGGATGAGATGGTGCAACTTTGCTTTATTTGTTAATAAAAGTTTAACAAAAAAGTTCTTCTCTTAAAAACAGACACAATTAATAAAAACCATGCCCTAGGAATCCAAAACAAAATTTGTCTCAAAAGATTGATACAGACTCCAGGGACTATTTACCAGAACTTTTTTTTTTGCCTCCTGAAACCATAGGAAAACGATAAAATCAGTCAATTTATTGGCATGAAAACAGAAGAAATCTCGGCAACGGACTCTTGGTCAGCAAAAGAATGTTCTAAAGGGATGGCTAAGATAACACTTTATCTGGTTTTAAGAGAAATGCACTCACTATTCTACGTAGTTCAGTTATCCAGATACTGAAGTTTCAGTCATCCAAGTAAAAGGTATTTTTATGGAAATCCTTCTATAATATTGCACACCTATATTCATACATCCTTAAACAGGAAAGACTGTCTTCCTGATGGTTTATTACAGGATCATCATGATGAACAGTATTAGTGATAAAGTCTTCTAGTCAGTTCTCTCGGGCAGAGGGAGGTGTTGAATTCAGTAGAGCTCTGACCTTAAATTAAATGACCTCAAACTGCCACGCCTCCCAGCTCTCAGAGTTTTTTATTTGCAATGCTTATTTCGTTTATTTTTTTAAAACTCACTTCCAGGTTCCAGATGGGTGAGGTTGATGAAAGCTTAACATCCAAATAAATGTAGAGTTTAATTTCCTCTTTATGAAACTGTCTTTCTTGCGAACCCAAATGTGGATTTCTGGAAAAGTCTTACTTTATTCATTTAAGAAATCAGGTACTATACCCTTTTTAAATTAAATATCAATATATAATTGATATTTTTTTCCAGGAAGGGAAAAAAAGTATAATTCTGCTAACAAGTAAAATAGAACTTTGCTTTCCGTTCAATGCTTTCTTTGTTTTTGGTGGGAGCCCTTCAAGTAAGTGTGTTTTTGTTTTTAATTATTAAATTTATTTTGCTAAGAAAAAGAGCCCAACATTTGATGTGGTTCTTCCCTTGTCCTTGCTTTGTTCTGGTGGCTGAATGGACAGACACCAGATATGAAATCGGAGATTCTATGTACGAGGATTCGGCACCACTTTCAATTCCTATGTTTGCAGTGTCTGTGTTCCGCTTATCTCAGTTATGTGCCTTCATGTTCCCACGTCAACATCATGCTCTTCACCACATTATACTTTCTGGTATTCCTATTATTCTCATTTCGCTATTCCTGTATATTGAGCATTTTGGTTTTTTAAAAAATATTTTAGCTGCTTTAAAAAACACTTCCATGACTGTTCTCATATAAATAACTTCTTCTTCTGAATTAATCCTTTGGGTTTAAATGTGGATCTTCACATTACTGGCCCAGTGTTTTAAAATCCAAGGACAATTAGCAAAAAAGAAATGGAAGGGAAAAACAGAATAGGTATGAGAGAAATGAGCGAAGAGTCCGGGGCTATGTTTTCTCCAGGGAAAAATATGTCCTGTAATGTCATCTGTTCTTCTGCTCATGCTGAACAGTACCACGATTCAGGCGAGACTATTTTGTTCGTGGTGATTTCACTTACCGCCCAGGAATTCTAAATGCACAGCAGAATCAGAGTTCAGGGCTTTCTTGAACAGCTCCCATTATCTCTCCTTGAGGTTTGTTTTCGTTAAAAAATATTTTTCTAAGAGTAATTGGATCTCACAAAGAAATAGATGTCAGTACAGCATCGAGAACTTCAGGGCGACTTGAAGCTTGATGAAGGAAAGAAAACCATCTTTCTTTCTCACTGTAATATCCATAGCACAGTCCCTGGGACGTAGTAGGTATTCAGTGAACACAGTCACAGGGATAAAGTAAGGGTTCAATAAACTCTTCCTGAGAAATGGCTGGTGCCCAACGGGTGTCTCCCTGGAGGAAACGAACTGGACAGCACAGCTACGGATGGGGCAGTTTGAAATCCTGGTAACACAGAGCTCCTACAGGACGTGCCTAGGAACATTTGCCGACTGCGGATTTAGGTCAAAGGTAAGAAGAACTGCTCTGACCTTCTCATCATCTGATGATTAAGGAAATGAAAGAAACACTTATTATTTTTAAAAGGATGCACTAAATGCATAAAGAAATGGATGAATGTTCCATAAAAGGATCAACATGTCTGAACCAGAAGATAGTCCACTACATGTCAAATTTTACGCATTTGTACTAGTATATTCCTCACTGAAGGGAGTCAACTCTTATAAGGGAGGCTGGGGTGAAAACTGACCTTGGTGATATTAAGTATATTTATAAGAGTTAAAGACCAGGCTAAAAGACAGGAAAAAATGGAAATAAAAGGATTTGTTAGTTTTGCAGAAATGCTCAGGGTTTCAATGGTGTTGTAATGGCAAAATCAAATGTGCATCTTCTTTAGACAGGGATGTGAGAGGCATTTAAAACGCAGGCCAAATGTTTTCTTCAACATTTAGAACCCAAAGAGTCTGCGTTTCTGATATATATGATGTGATAGATGAAGCAGTATCAATTTTTACTTATGTTACTAGGAGAGTCTAGCTGGGATCTGCAAGGGCAAAAGGAAAAGGGACAGGAAAGCCATCAGAAGCCACAGACATCATTGACACAAGCCTGAAATCAAAGTAAAACTGGTGAACCAACACAGACTAACTTAATTTAACCTGAACACCCTGCCCAGATGTAACTCAGTAACACACACACCAGAAAACATCCCAAGGGTTCCTTTGAGCAGGCCTTCAATCGGTGCTAGCGTGGCTCGTCCCAGTAACGCACAGAAAGCCCCATCTAAGCCGAGCACTGAATTAACAGGAAAATTAGAGTCTTGCTTATTTTATGGATTTTTCTTACTGAGAGTGTCAGATCCTACAGTAATGTTATAAAACAGCATTTGAATAGGCATTGCCATCCTATAACATCACTGTTACGATATTCTGATGTTCCTAAATATTCTGGAACCTATTTAAACACAGGTACTAAATGTTCTGTATTGTCAGAAGTAAGAGGTGTGGCCTATTCCTAATTACAGCACTGAAGGATCAGCATGACCACATGTAAACAGAAATCTAACTATACACACTCCGGGATTTCAGCCAGAGGGTCCCGGTTTGATCTGCAGTTCGATGACATCAGCAGAGAATGACCTGCTCCACTAAACAGGCAGGCAGAATAAGTGACGTGGTCCCAGGGATCGTTGTTTTTATTCCAAGTTATCATCAAGGATGTGATGGCTCAGACTTCCTATTGGCAGCAGTGACAATGAGGCACGCACATCCAAGGCGGGCATCTACATGGCACCCACACGCAGAGATGGATTTTCAAAGCTCCACTCACCTCCCCTTTCTTCCCTGACTTCCTCAGCCACCAGACCCTAGAGCCATATATCATTTTGCAGTGAACTCCCTGGGAACAGTCACTACTTTTTGCTAGAATTAGACTCAAAAGAAAACACTGTCCCTAAGTAAGTGACACAGTTCAATGCACCAAGGAGATTTACCATAGCGCAAGATCTGCCCAAGGAAAATAATTCCCTAACTATCACATGCAAGACTGCATTCTCTCTCCAGTTAAAAAAACACACTGCCTCTAATATAGCAGGAACACAGCACCCTCAGATGAGCAGGAAACAAAACGCCGTTCTTAGGAGGACTGGGGTGAGAATTCTGAAGGACTTTTGTAATCAAAACAAGTTCCCCATGACGCAAGAGTTCTGATTTGTCCATTCAAGTCACGGAACAAGACCAAAGTGTATACCCAGTTATTAAAATACAACCTTGGCCAGTAATAATTTGTGCCAACCTATGGCAGTGGTCTTCACAAGGAAGGCAGTCACCTTAGGCCGGGACTTGTTTCCTAAACTGTATTTGGAGTTGAACGAAATTACCACACACTGGCAAAAGGAACTGGGAAGAGGATGACAATATGGTGTCTGCATATGCAACTGCCACAGAGCCCAGTGTTTTGACATCGTCACTGAAACAAACTCAATTATTTATGAGAGCTAAGTTGAATCGCACAGTTGGTATGGCAGAAAAAACATGTTTGTAAAGTCTTTTTTTTCTAGAAAGTCATTAAGAAAAGGAGGAGGAAGCAAAGGCATCCCGCAAACAAATACCTCCAAAGAAAACCAGACAGCACTGACAGGTGGGAGAAGATGCTCCCATGTCCATTACAACAGCACCCAGCGGACCTGGCTACCCGGGAGTCTCAGGCAACACATCACAGTGGACTGCTCTCTTCTGAGAGCTGTAAGATCCCTCTCTATTCACCTAAAGAGTTGTGTCTTTTCCTATTAATTCTTTTGAACATAATATCTTCCTAATATGGAGCACAAGCCCTTTTATCTTCTTAAACAGAGAATAGTGTACAAAATTAAGCATTCTTCTTGACATCTGGATCATGAAAATTAGGACACATACCCTTCGAGGATGTATTGTCTCTACACTGGTGAGGTCCTAGGACCAGGAGCAGCAGCATCACCTGAGAACTGGGAACAGCAAATACTCAGAATCCTCCCAGACCCATGGACTCAGATGCTTTGGAGTGAGGTCAAATGATCCGTGCTTTAACAAGCCCTCCAGGTTTGACACAGGCTAATGTTTAACAGCCAGTGTCATCCACTAAATGGCTCTACATTTCTGTGTTCTTAAGACTTTCTGTCTGTTTTCTGTGGTTTTTCCTTCTACTTGCTAGTGAGTTATCACTTATTTCTGCCTTCCCTATAGCTGCCTCTATGGGTCCTTCTTTCTGATTGGATGTATCCAATCTGCTATAGGCTTAGAAGTCAGTTATCACAGTTGTTAAAAAGCATGTACAGCCCTGGTTGGTGTGGCTCACGTGGTTGGAGTGTTGTCCTGTAAACCAAAAGGCTGTGGGTTCCATTTCCAGTCAGGGTACAAACCTGGGTTGTGGGTTTGACCTGCGGTGGGGGGAGAGGCAAATGATTCATGTTTCTCTCTCCCTCCATCCCCACCTTTCTAAAAGCAATGAAAAAAAAATGTCTTTGGATGAGGAAAAAAATATTCAGTAATTTTTTAAAAAATCATGTGTAAAGTACAAATACATAGGATGAAATGAGCTAAAGGAGGACTGGACACACACCCCATGAGGAAAGTGCATAGTCCAAAGGACATGCATTGGCAGTACCTATTTTGGCTCTTTAGTGGCTTTTCTGCTTACTTCCTTAACTGTACGATATTTCCCTGTTTCTATTCACGAGCAGTAGCAGTGGTTGCTGAATAACCGAGCCCCCGTGGCTGAAATGTTCCTGTGGTTTACAAGTGAGTCAAGGAAACACTCACCTGAATTTTTTAAACGTAGGTGTAATGAACACTATTCATTTGATATTTGCGATGTGCCAGATATTATGCGAAGCACTCTGCAGACATTATTTAATTAGATCTTCACAACATGGAGCAGGTATTCTTACCTCCGTTTTGGAGAAGGAAGCAAGGCACAGAGAGATTGAGGAACCTGCCTAAGGTCACAGGGCCGTTAAGAAGCAGGCAAGGACTACTCAGGTTAGCTTTCCTTTTTCTATCTTTCTTTCTCTTTTTAAGAAATAGCATCGGGCTATGTAGCAAAGAGGCAACCAGGTATGAATGGAAATCTTAGAAGAAAGAGAGAGAGATAGGATGAATCTTGAGAACAGGACAGGATTGTAATAAAAGGTCAATAATCAAAAAAAGGAATAGATGCAGGCTTCCTAGAAAAAAAATCAAGGAAGACAAATGACTCGAGTCAGGCCGTCTTATCTGGAAAGACAAAACCTGCCACTGTCCGTCATCGGAGAGGCTCCCCATGCGTCTTCACTGTGGGGTGCTGCCTGCACTTTCTCTGCTCCCTGCCTGAAGCCGATCCACATTTTGGAGAGCCTTAAAGGATTTCCTAATCTATTTCCCACAGGGGTCCAGTTCCCTTTTACACTCTACTTGGGATCCTTACCATTAGTGAAGCCTGTTAAAAGCCTACACGATCTTCATATTGGTAAACATCATGAGGTCAGAATCTTCTGGCACATGGCTGAGATACTGCCACTGACCTTCTGGAATACCATAAAATTTCAACGTTCTCTTCTTACTTTGTTTGCTTGTGTGCTTTAAAAAAGTGAAAGGGAAGAGGTTTCAAGCTCTCTTGTAGTCTAAGGAGCACGGTGCAGCCCTCGATAGCACCGGGACGCACTATTTGGTGTTCTGGAACATCATAATGCACAGACGGGGCTACAGGTGAACACCGGGGGAGTAAGGCACACTGGGCATGTTGGGAGGACAGATTACAACGTAAGGATGGTGTCCTAACGTATCAGGGCCAACCCCAAGCTCCTCTCTCCTCCCCCTCCCAGAGATTCCAGAAAAACTCCATTTCTGATGGAGAAAATCAGGAGCAAACTTTGTATTTTGCCAACTTGATTATAATCCATATTTAATCACATAAATGGGTTTCTGCTTTCTAAATTTCAAACAATCACCTTTGATTTGATTCTTTGAAGAATCTGATCTTTGGAGAGTTATTTCAGGGGAAAAATGCATCTTATAAAGTAACCACCTACAGGAATGATTGAATTGAGAGAGAAATAATCTGTTTCATGAGACAGTGTCATAGCCTTCTGCAGTAACACTCGTGCCAGAGGAAATGCGAGAAGCACATTACAAGCCTTTTGTGTGTTGATGAGGAAGACTTGTAAGATTAAATGTAAGTAGGACACACTCTTATCCAAAGTTTACCAAATGGCTGGCACATAAAAGTGCTTTACTGTGGGCTTTTACAGAACTGGAAATGTTTCTACTGTTTTTATTGTTCGGCTAGAGGTGGCCTTCGCCTTTCTGTACTTCAGGCAGAGTTTGCCTGGCTGATCCCTCAGGGGGAGGCAGCAGGGAGCCCTGGCGCCCAGCCCTCTGACTCCTGGCAGGCAATAAGGAACAGCACTTGAGCCCTTGGGCTCCACTGTGGCCGGGCCTCTCTGGAAGTCAGTGTCTCATGTTATTGTGTGTGATCAGCTCAGACGGCCCAGTCACATCCTCTCTCTCATGACCCTCCTCCCCAACTTACAAAAAACAGCAGAAAGCTGTACCCTAAAATTAAAGTGGGCCTTTTTAGGTTTTATTTCTTAAAGTTCTCTTCTAATTACCAGAAGGTTTTCTTAAAGCTCTTTTCAAATTGCTGGAAGATTCCAATGGCTTCACACCTCCCATCTCCTGGAACTGAAAATGCTTCTACCCCAATCACCAAATGTTTAAATCACAAACAGAGATCACATTTTCCCAAACACCATGTCTTTCTGGACTGAGGGGGTCTTTGGCTTTCATTGACATACAAAGGTACTTACAGGGTAGAACTTCGATCCGTGAAGGTAACTTCTCCAGTAAATGCCAAGACCCCACAGGGAAGCAGAAAGAGACCTGCTTCACTATACAGGGTTTGCCAGCAAAATCCAAAAGGCACTTTGTGAAGGGTACATATACGAAAATGAAAGTATGAATTAAGTTGACCTTAAATACTCAGTTGTGTTTGGAATTATGGTCTGCTTTTTACTTCCCTTTGTAAAATTCCACATTATAGAATCCCATCTCTCTTTGTAATTTTTTTTCTGATACACAGTGCCAGTATTTACTGAAGCAGAAGGAAAAGAAATATAATTATTGCACAAATTGCTGGCTCTACTAATGGTGTTATTTCTCATATAAAACGCAGCCGATTCCTTCTGCCTTCAGAAAGCAGGAGCAGCCCTTCACTCCGTGTTGTAACTTCTCAAAATCCATGTCTGTTGGCTTCACCATCTCCAAGACCTTCTGGATTAAACTAAGTCCAGACAGTCTCCTCCGGCTCCCACAAATCATCAGCCTTGCAAAGCTAACAGAGTTTGCTGTGAGAATTTGGGCCCTGACTCACCCATATGAAGATTTTTGAAACCTTTGGCAGAGCCCTGCATTAAAACTCTCTTTTAGCCTACACAGGAGTTTTAAGTTTTACTCCCTGTTTAAAACTAATCTAATGCACCCTGGCTGGTGTGGCTCAGTGGACTGAGTGCCAGCCTGTGGACTGAAGGGTCATCAGTTCAGTTCCTGGTCAGGGTACATGCGTGGGTGGCCGGCCAGGTCCCCAATTGGGGGTGCACAAGAGGCAACCACATACTGACGTTTCTCTCCTTCTCTTTCTCCCTCCCTTCCCCTCTCTCTAAAAAGAAATAAAATCTTTAAAAAAATAGAAAACTAATCTAACGCATAAAAATCCAATATAGACCAAGTGAGTCAGCATGTGATTATTCTAATCATTTCCTGGCACCTCCACCAGACAGCAGGCTCCACGAAGGAGCCTAGCAAAGCTCAGCCCTTGGCAAGAAAAAGCTGCTCAGTAAGTTTCTGCTGAATTGATGAATGACATCCTCACTTTACCAAAGGATTCACTCAAGGTCTTCCCTGTTTGTAAGAGCTTAAACAGTCAGGCCTCTTAGTGCCCACTGTTAGCAATGATTGATTCACACACGGTTTTCAGGGACACCTCCATGTGTCTCGTGCGGTAGGCAGACGGAAAGGGACAGCTGAAAGTAAGTCAATCAGATGTATGGGACAGACTCGATCGGCAGACAGACCCGAGTGTGGATCACAACTCTGTTACTCGGCAGCGATAGTAACTACTCGGAGCCTTAATTTTCTAACGGCAGAAGTGGGAGTAACGCCTTGAGCTGGCTGTGAGGAGTAAATAGACTGTTAAGTAGCTAACACAGTGTCTTTACAGCAGAGGAGACGCACAGTGAAGGTCAGCTCCTCTTGTGTGCCGGTTCCCTGCACAATGCCGGTGTCTCTCTGTTTGCTCTCCGTACAGAACAGAGGTTTTAGGAAGCATCATCCTGACGCTTAAACAGAATCCTCTCTCAGATACAGACCTCTGGGGCCACACAGGCCAGTGACTTGCCCATTTTGGCAGATATGTGGACAGATGTGCCTTGGGAATCAATCTAAGAGGAAGGAGTTCCATCTTAGTTAAGTATATTCACAAAAATAGGAGCAGGAAAAAACTCATATTGCTAAAGATAACTAGTGTGAGGTTTGGGGATTCAAAGCCGAGTAATTACAAAATGTTTACTAGGATCACCAGAGGAAGGAAGTATATATAACATGGGAGGCCTGTGCAGGAGCTGCTGCAGAAAAGCTCTAGCCTGACCTTGGTCTAGAACGGCCAAGCCCTTGGCAGGCAGTGCCAGCGTCCCCCAGGTTCTTCCATTCCACTGGCGGCTGCTTCCTTTCTGGGAGAGCCCATCCCATTTAAGTCTTGATTAGTATCACTTTGAACCTAACATTTTTAGATCAGTGTTGAGAGATGAACCACAAATCTTTCTGCACCAATTATTCAGACACAGAATGAGGGAGATTTTATACCACACAGGCTATTTTTAATCTCAAAGACTTCCGATCTTTTATGCAAATAGGTTAGGGACAGCATTACTTATATGAGCAACTGCAACAATAATATTCAATATGAATTCCTGAATGAAGCATTTTGGCATGCTTTTTCTCCAATGTCAATGCTTCCTGGAATGTTTCCCTAGTTTGGAAGCAGAGAGAGAGACAGACTCACGATAGTAATCAAGGCAGTCATTACATATCACAACCCCAGCGGCTCATGCAGAATAAGATTTTAGGAGGGGGGGGCGGTGTTTGTGTGCGAGCAAGAGGGAGAGAGAGAGTGAAGAGAAGGAACAGAGAAGAAGGGATCCAGGACTCTCAGAAAGGGTTCCTCTACTACTCAGAGACGTGACTTTGAACCCCGTTATCAAAATAGGCAAGAGTTTGCAGATCTGTCACGCAGATTCTCTGAGAAGTGCTAGGGAAAGCTGCAAAGCCAGTGGCTAGTAATCTCTATATGCTATTAAAATAATATAATTGGAGTGTGGGGGGGAGGGGTATAGTTGATAGGATTAAATTTCTAAAATAGCAGTTTTCTGTATTGTCTTTATTTTGCAGAAAGCATACTCATCTGCCAAGAATATGCAGCTAATTCTATTTATGATAATAAATAGAACATAAGACTGAGTTTTTGCCTGTATTTAAAGTTTTCAAATGTGTAAAATTTATACCGCAGGTAATGCATAAATGTCAATCTTAATCTTATTTTATATGCTTTTGGTGAACAGAAAGGGAAGACTAAATTGAGGGATAAAGATCATACAATAATTACAATAAATTCAGGTAATTTTTAAATAAATACAGAAATCACCTATCTGGTAAATATTATATAGAATTTATATCTCTAAATTAAGTCACCACTGTTAATAATCCAATATATTCAGATTGTAAGCTCTGACTCTTTCCAAAACAATAGTATAAAAAAATTAAACCATATAATACTGGGTTCCAAAGCTTGAATATTTAAAAATTTTGTACGCATAGTTGATTCCTCTAGTTACAATGGCCATCTCCAGCACTCCGTGGCTTGAAGCAACCACTCTGTTTTCGTGAGCCGGGAACTTGGGAAGGGCTCACATGGGGTTTCTCACGGTTGCAGTCCCAAGGCCGTTGGCTCTGCATCATTAGAAGGCTCTACTGAGCTGGCCGCCCAACAAGGTTCACACGCAAAGCAGCAAGTGCCAGCAGTTGCTGCCTGGGCGGTGTACTGTGGCTGTCACCAGAGCACCTACCTGTGGCCTCTCCAGCATGGCTGTCTCCAGGCAGGTAGATATCTTACATTACAGCTGGACTCCCTGAGAGCAAGGGTCCCAGGAAGGCTGGGTGAAAGCGACGGTGGTCTTAGCTGACCTAGCCTTGGGCACCTTGGAAGTCATGAAGTATATCCCCAGATGTAAGGAGATCACCTCTCAATGGGAAAAGTGTCAAAAAGTTTTGCTGTCATGTCTTACAACCATCAGTCTTTGCATTGTCTATAATTCCTTGCAGATAAAGCCCATAAAGCTGAGCACACATAGGCTTTCTACATTGTGGGTGTTCAATTAACGTTTGGAAGGCAAGTCAAAAATACTTTTCTCAGAGGGAAGGTATGGCATAGCTATGAACTTGAAGGCAATCACATAGGGGTGTTCAAAAATATAGGGTGGATATAAGGGCTTAAACAAGGGTATCTCTCTAGCTAGGCACTTTTCAGACTAATTGGGCCAGTTCTTAAATTTATAAGAGAATGAAAACAAGCACTATTCAGTAAAGATTAATCTATCAAGAGCTCATTCTATCAGATTTTGAGTGAGAAAAAATGTGGAATTGAAACTTGACCCTATTACTTATAATTGGACCTTAAAAGAAATTACTCCCCCCCCTCTAAAATCTGTGCTCTCATTTTAATAACAGTAACAAATAATACTGCCTATCTTATATTGTTGTCTTGAGGATTAAATGTGTAAATATCTATAAAAGGCTAAGAATAGAGCCAGATACATAGTTGGCAATAAACACGTGTTGTTTTTGTATCATTGGTAATATTTTAAAATTCTTAGACCATTCCATTGTATAGGGTAAGCACTCAATAAAAGTGAGCTATTAATAAAAAATACTACCATTTTCATTTTGTCCAGTTTCTATTCACCATCTACCACCCCACTACAACCAAACACTGAAGGGTTGCTGACAAAATTCACAACCCGACAGATCAGACTTTCAGAACTTCTTATCCTCCTTCTTTATGTTCTTAGAAGAATCAAGCTTTGTATGTTGCTTGAATAATCATACAATCAATATATGATATTAGTTTCGACTTGACTTAAGAAAAAAATGTTTATCTTGATTATTGCAGCTTTGAAATGTAGCTATTCTGTAGGGTAGCTGCAGCATAGCTGCACTGGATGAGGAGTCTTTTCCTTTCCACAACGTTCTACTACAGGGTGTCTTCCTTTTTCCTCAGCAGAGGAAATCAGGCTAAGAAACAAAATTCATGTGCTCTGTGTAGGGATGTGATGTTGTGAAAGGAGCAGGGATAGCTTGTGCAGCAAAGCGCCTACAGAGTAGAGCATAGTTAAATCATACTCCAGAGAAAGGGCACACTGGAGCTACTGGGTTTTCAATACGAAACTACAAACGGGCCAGACTCTAAGTTCTGTGAGGACAGTGACAATGTCCATCTGTTCACCACTGCATTTCTTTGTTTCAATCATTTTTTATTTTTCAATTACACTTGATATACAATATTATATTAGTTTTCAGGTGTATAACCCAGTGATTACACATTATGTAACTTACTAAGTGATTATCCAAATAAATCCCATGCCCATCTGACACCACACATAGTTATTAGAATATTATTGACTATATTCCCTATGCTGTACTTTACATCTCCATGACTATTCTGTAACAACCAGTTTGTACTTCTTAATCCCTTCACCTTTTTCACCCATTTCTCCCAATCCCTTTTCCGTCTGGCAACCATCAAAATGTTCTCTGTACTTATGAGTCTGTTTCTGTACTGCTTATTCATTTATTTTGCTTTTTTAAGATTCAATTGTTGATAGATATATATTTATTGCAATTTTATTCTTCACATTTTTTTATC